>JACJUY010004326.1:3651-73110 GCA_014220935.1 Platorchestia sp. MABIK
TTGCCCAGTCGCTCCTCTGACCCACAACTGACCAATGGTGGCCCCAGTGTCCTTCGCATGTAAATCGTGACGTAATCAAAACGAAATATGCTTAACATTTATCTTTTAACATTACCTTATTTAAAATTATATTGTGTAAAATAATCGTTTTTCATTTTTAGCGTAATCTTATTTAAACATTCTCGTAATCAAAAGAAAAACATAAATTTAGAGCAATGACATAAGATCATTATTGCTAGAAATTGCTACTGAAATTCAGTGAATAGGGATTGACGCACATGCATTGTATTCGTATAAACACATGTGAACAAAAATGTTATAAAAAGTAGTAATTTCCTTCTGATGTTTTGAGTAAATAATATTACAAATTTTATAGGCACACTTCACTACTAATTAGATTAGAAAAGTTAGTTTGGAACGGACAAAAGCGTTCCAAAGAGAGGTAGGATGAAAGCACCATTTAGTATGGAGTCAAAGGAATGCGAAATCTATGCACAAGTTGTGTTCCCACTCATGATCTCCTGTGCATAGAAACAGTAAGTTAAGAAGGAAGGCTATGAAACAAGATAAATGTTTAAAAGAAATTAGAGGTGCTGAAAAACAGATCAGCATTGAACCGAAGAAATGGTCCTCAACAAAACAAAAAATACATTTTATTTCAAGAAAAATCTAGCCAACCTGTGTCTCTGCTCGGACCCTCGTAATTTTCCCCTGGGAAGTTGTATCGCCCTGAGGAGATTGCCCTCCGCGTTCTCAAGTCAAACACACAAATGCGCTTCAATGTTGCACTTCAAGCCTCATTCTCCAATAATTCAAAATGAT
The DNA here is from genome assembly GCA_014220935.1 of Platorchestia sp. MABIK. NCBI lineage: Eukaryota > Metazoa > Arthropoda > Malacostraca > Amphipoda > Talitridae > Platorchestia > Platorchestia sp. MABIK. Next base: position 4,474 of record JACJUY010004326.1, read on the forward strand.
AAGCACGCCGTGCACAAATTTTGATTTTCAACTATGTTCAACTCAAATTCTATTTTAAAGTTGTTCAATGTTAACTAATTGTTAACTCAAAAAATTGAAGGATGGCCCTTGCATGCGATTATCTTTCTCGAGCTCCTGTAAATAACGTCGCTGAATATTTTATTCGATTAAATTATGCCAGGACATTCGGGGTTGCAAAGGGCACCACATGAAAGAGACGTGCAGTTCGTGCTGGGGCATATTGACCTAAAATTCCCTTGAAGGGACGGAATTGGGACATATTTTAATCAGTGAGTTGGCACCGAAGGCTTTCATGTTAGCGAATCACGCGCAAAAAGTTGTTGGCGCCAGAGATCAATGACCTCCTTTGCCAGGGTGTAGTTGTGGTGTAAATCCCTAAGCCAATTTTATAGCCTCTCTCCAGCGAATAATTTTGCAACCATGACATAGATTTTGTTCTTAACAAAATATCGCATCAACGCGCAATGTTTTTAAGTGAACAACAATATCAATAAGCAATTAAATACACATCCTAAATCAGCATTTATGTGCACACATTCATATGTATACCAAAATATTTTACATATATTTTTCGTAAATCCACACTTGAAGGCTTTCCGGTTCATGCAACGCAGCATTATGAAGCTGCTCGAAATGAAGGACTATTTTTCAGGCCCTCGTTTTCTTTGAGTGAAGTACAAAGAATGTCCGACCGATTTACCTGAATTTCAGCAATGAATTCTAACTGTTGGTATACTGGTAATTTCCAATAACATACATTCACAGATTAAAAGGTATCTTAAGCTTCCCTAAACTACCATAACGAAGGTATTTCCTTTAAGAAAGCATGGTATCATTCAGAATGAAATTAAGGGAATGGAGAATCTATGAACAAAGTATATCCCCACACCCTGCGCATAGAAACAGTAAAATTGAAAAAAATTCATGAAATGAGATAGAAGCTGAAATCGAAATTATTAGATGCTGAGAACCAGGATATCAGTGGACCGAAACAAAAAGGATGTGTAATAAATCTATGAGCCTCTTTAAGTTAAACAAAAAGGGCTACCTAATCTTTAGCTCGGGACCTCACGTTTTCCCCTTCGGAAAGTCTATTATTCTTTATTTCTGTTTACAAGATATTGTATCACGTAATGATTTGAGGCTTTTGAATGTGCCATGTAGAAGAGACTTTCAGAAAGGGGCAGTTCCCAATTGCCAACATTTCTTTGGTTTCCTTCTCCCTCCACTGACGCACGCTCTGACTTGTGTGTACGAACAAAGCGAAGTCTGTTTACCAAGCGACATCGCGATTCTCTGACGTAAACGATGGGACTGTTCTTCCGGTGAGCTCCTGTTTGCTAAGATAATAATTTTAAACAAGAAAACTGAGCGAATCACCCATCGATTGAACAGCTTCTACCTGCCATTCGCGGGTATACTCAACGATTCTAGGGAAACTAAAGTTTTGGATTGGCGTATAGTCGTCGACATTCTCAAAATCTTTAAACTGGATGGAATCGTTGGTTAAACATAAAAAAAATTTGCTATTCAATGCACTAATGACATTCGGATCCTGGACCCTAAACAGCTAACAAGATTGATAAACTGAAGACAACTCTCATTGTAACGATAATTTTATCTTTTCCTACAGTCCGACCACACACACCATTTCGTGTCCAACACGTCCTACACTAACTCCAATTTAAAAAATTTTATCAGTAAATTCCAATCATGAATAAAAAGGAGAGAGCTAGGAAAACCGTGTATAACATTTCATTCACCAGTAAGCGAGTTGAAAACATATATTTAAAACAGTACCTTCACGCGTCATCAGCAGCAGAAATGAACAGTAAAATGTACTCAAAAGAGCTGTGAATTTTCACTTTCCCCTTGACCATTTTCTACTGAAAATTTCATTTTCATTGCTGTTGGTGTGTAAAGCACGAAACGTTTTATTTCAAACCTAGATGTTTACAATGTTTCAAAGTAACAAAATATTTCACACGATTCTCGTGGATAAAAATTCCCTTCATGTTTCAAATTTACTGGACATTTTTCACAGATTACACGAGAGTAAATTCTCACCAGATTCCAAGATACAGATTGGTTCAAACGATTCTCTCGAATGAAAATTCTCATCATATTTTAAAGCTACAGAATCTTTCACATGATTCTCTAGAATGCAAATTCTGAAAACTTTAGAAACATACAAAATGGTTCACATGATTTTCATACAAGTAAATTCTCACGATGTTTCAAATCTACAGAATCTTTCACACGGCTCTCGTGGTTGTAAATTCTCACTATATTTCAGAGTTACAAAATATTTGCCACGGTTCTCCCTGAGTTCTTTTTTATTTCATTACGTTACATTTTACAACCTGAGCCTGGGGGCGGGGCCGGGCATGTAAAACGACGCTGCCTGCGCTCACACACGCCTCCTCAAGCGTCGCTCTCAACCGCCAGTGTTGGGCAGGAGCGAGCAAACATCACAAGTTTCCTGCTCACATCAAGATTTACTTGATTGCCTTCTATCTAACGCCCATAATAATACAACGTTGTTCCATTTTTGTCTAAATTTGGCCACAAAAAACACTCAGCACCAGGTAACCCTGATGTGGTACTTGGCTGATGCTGTGAGGTCTTGAATTGAAATAAAGATACGTGTGTTTCAAAATTCTAGCCAGAAAATAGGAAATTTTGGTCACTTTCGCAGATACAGTGATGATGACTTACAGTGTTTTCATGTTTAAAATTAGAGTAGCAAACAAGAGCACACGTACCGTAAGAACAGTCCCATCGTTTACGTCAGAGAATCGCGATGTCGCTTGGTAAACAGACTTTCCCAGATATCAGCTGATGGTGGGAGAATATTTCCAATAACAATGCCATAGGCCCGCCATTCTCAAGCTTTCGTTCATCATTGACCCCCTCGGCTTTATGTTTTAAATACATAAGGCCGAAATTGACCTCAACCAAGAGTAAATTTACCTCTCGTTGAGAACCTCTGCCGTAGGCTAAAGAGAACCATGAACGAACGCCGGACCGGCCAAGTTCTCATAACAGCAGAGTTTGTACGATGATCTAAGCAAGCACGTGCTATAGTCGTGCATTCAAACTAAACATTTTTTTATAACAAGCAAGGTTGCTCAGTAAGGCTGCAAGAACTAAGGACGCTGAGTGGCTCCAGTACTCGTGCTTAAAATGTACAGTTAGAGTTCGGTCTCGTAAGAGCAAAAACTTGAAGTACAACAATACGAGCGTGTATTTGTCACATCTGAACGAACAAACATTTTAAAAAATAAATTGCAAAATTCAACAACGTGCAAAGGACTGAATTAAGAGAATAAATAAAAAAATAGCATCTGACTCCACCTCAAATTAGCACACCCCTGTAAATTCAGAGTCGCGGAACCACACCTGTACAGCTGCACACTCTCAAATAAATTGCTACAATCAAATGCTCAAATTTATAGCCACAAATAAAAAGAAGGGAGTTCATGGGCATTACGTGCAACCGAATCATCAGCCTTTTAGCTGCACTGCAGCGCAGCGATAACATAATCTCCAAGTCGTCTGGAGGGCAGAGCATTGCTGGGGCAGGGAACTGCACCTGAAACTAGCGCCAAGACTTCTCTCTATCGCCCGCCGCTCTCTCGCCCTGGCCGGCAGCCAAAGGTATGCATGCATGTAAGCAAACAAATCGTGGAGAGAAACACACTAGTGAGCAAGAGCAAAACGCCAAAGTAGTATTTTGGCAGTTGGCATACGAGCATTATTTAGTGAGTGCTGACGCTAGCAAAAATGTTTAGATAATTCAAATTTAACTGTGCTGTCATCCTCATTATTAAGTAAAAACTCGTGTTTGAAGTGCAGCGAGGCAAATTTACCGATGAAACTTGGCGGGACAAGTTCAAAGTTTTGATGTAACATACATTACACTGCAAAAAGGAAATGCTTTCCGAAAGCGACAGAAGCGAAGGCGTTTGTGCACCAGCGTCTAAAAAGCCACCAAAAGTTGCACCGCAAAATATTTACCACAGTGAGCTGTCAACCACAAACTTCTGTTGAACAACGCTGAATTAATAAACACAAACACGTTTTTACAAAAAAAAGAGAAACAACACAGAGAGAATAAATCGTTGAAGTTTTATAATTTGATCAGCAATGACTAATCAGTAAGCTATGGAGCGATACAAAAATAGCTCTACATGCACTTCAGTTGAACAGTTTACATAACACTCGTTTGAGTACGCAAAACTCTCAAGAAGCATTGCTGAAAAAAATCACGGCAGAAGAGATCCACATTTTATTAAAATGAAAAAGATAAAACACATGATTAGCTGTCATCAATCAGTTAAATCACTTCAAAAAAGCTTGGACAAGCAAAGCTCTGATGACAAGGACATGTGGTAGCATTCACGAATAAATGACATGTTTGGCCATCGGAAGGGGGGTAATGGCTTTAATTCGTGAACAAAAGAGAAGCTTAATCCTCTCAACGCTTCTTGTTATTAGCGATGAAACATTACCTGTTCTCTTTTCTGTAACACCTTAAAAAAGTTCAAATTGTTCACGTGACACGAGAAAAATGGTAGAATTGTGTGTCCAAGAATTCATGTTGAGTTGGTAAACACTATATCAGAGCGAGTTAATTAAATGGGAGTCGAATACAACGTTCAAACAGAAACGAAAGAATTTTCAAGTAAATCATGCACATTTGCAGTTTCAATCTCCATTCTCAAAAAGCTTGAGGCCCTAATATGCTACCGTGTGAGTGTCATCCAGTTAAAACAATGGTTTACAGGACTATAACATGAATACAACCTTTAAATAACGTGTAGATAGCTTAAGATGAGCTATCTCATCAACAATCAGCCTTCAGTATAGCAAGAAAATTCAGCGGGTTATAACACGGAAATTCTCCCACATTAATCACGAAATTTTGGGTCATAAAGCGAAAATTTTAAACCCCATTATCATGAACAAATTACTCGTACGGCACAACACCCGAAATAGAGCGAAATTTAATTTTCTTCTGATTATTATTGAAGTTACGGCTATTTACTTCGAAGTAATGGGACAGCATGCATACAACCATCAAACTTTACCAATCACTCATCTCTAACCTGTCACCACGTTCAATTAACTTACCAAATTGTTTTTGGAACCCAGTCTCCCTCCACTGAAGTATGGACATGATTCTGGAAACGGACTAAATTTATGATTTCGTTTAGAAACATGTCTTCTTCTTCTCCTAGATCTCTTCCGACGCTCTTGGGAACAAGTTCTGAAGCTTTTCCTAATACTTTCATAGAACGGCTCAGTTTCTGGTTGAACATCTTTAGCAAACAAGTCCCAAGAGTCATCAGGAAGACTCATTGCCACAGGAACCTCTTCCTCTAAGACGTCAAAGAGACCGGACTGAACCGTTTCTAAGTCACTGCCTGTCTCAGAGTCTGCTTCAATAGACTTGTCGTCGTTGAAAAATGACCGAAGACTAACATTACTTGCTGCAAAACTACCGAACCTGCTAAAGCTCCTTGAAAAATTCAAAGAGTGAGACTCGCTTCGTTTCAGTAAAGTCTTATCGAATGAATACGAGTGACGCGGCCTGAAAAACGACTTGAGCAAGCTTTCTGACTTGCTACTCGGCAAGTTCCAGGAAGGGAATGATTTACAGTGCTTTTGTTGTTCTTCCCACTGCGGGGCGAGGTGCTCATCTGATGAACTGGAGAGCTCATCCTTATCATCCCGGAGGTCACTTTGTGAACCTTGATAACATTTGGGAGAAAAATTCAATTCATTCTCGTAATTCTCTCTTTCCTGAAAACAGTCCCGGTCGTCTGTACTTTTCGTAACAGCAACACGAGGAATATTGAATACAGCTGAAGATTCACTAGGAATAACGGTCTGAATGCCGGGTAGGCTGCACTGAGCGGAATCTTCAGACATTTCACAACGCTTTTGAGAGTCTACGCAGGTACAAAAATTTGGTTCTTTTTTACTTATTGAAGAAACTATCGTCTCGATATTTATGCTACTGGAACCACGGCAGCATGGACGTAAATCTCTCGCACGTGAATCATTATCGAAAACATCAACGGCAACGCATGATTTTGATTCGCAAGATTGAGATCTCGAGCAATGATCAGCGTCAACGTCAACCGAAGAGCAGGAATCCTCTTTACTAGAGCTTTCAGATTCACAAGTTTTGAAACGAAGACTTTGTACAGATTCTGACTCCTTATGCTCTGAATCGAGAGTTGAAGTAGAATCATTTGCTAGTACAGATAAATCGAAAGACGTACCACATCTCGGTGAAGATTTGACTGGAAGATTTGAAGAGTCTGGTGAAAAGCCGCAGTTGACTTTTTCATTAGTTTGCAACGCGTCAAATGTGTGGTTTGCATCATGCGAATACGAGCAGAAATTCTTCAGGCAGGTGTCATGGGGATGATCGGTATATAAGCTTTTTTCAACTCCATTATTAAATAAACTTGGTCTTTCTCCAGAGCCGTAATGATCAAACACCTCTCTAAAGTTTGGCAGACACAAGCAAGTCGGAGTAGTGCCAAAACTTTTATCATTCAATGCCAAGGTATCGCGCCCACTGATGCTCCCGAAGTTTGGCCATCTAAGACAATTGTCTTTTGTTTCGTTAACCTTTTCATGATTAGTGCTAGAATGAGTGATGGACAACGAGGTCTTGTTAGGAGATGCCACTCCATTTTTGAGCGCCTTGAGCGCATCTTCAACGACGACTGGTAAATTTCGAAGTTTGATTTCAAGCTTCTCTTCCTCAGGCTTGTCATCTAAATTCTGTCTGGATAATCTCCAGGACAATCTCTGCCATAATTGTGCACTATTTCTTCTTAATGGAACACCAAAATTGCTAGATTCCTCACATTTTCCTTGGTTTTGAATCGCACAGTTGACCTCACAGTCCTCTCTGAGGGCCGCTGGTAAGTGAAGCTTGTACATCGTGTCCTTTCCACAGTGCACAGCTTTCTCGAAGGATGCATCGCTCGCAATCGTATAGTTGGCACTTGATTTTTCATGAGATTGGAGAGCGTTATTCTTCGCAAGATGAACGAAATTCAAAAAATTATCCACTACAGTCTTCATTTAAGAACTACGTGAAAGAATTCTCCAACAACCAAACTGATCAATCACATAATCAGTGGGTAATTGAAAAGCAATACCACGTTTAAATAGTAGTTAATAACCTGTTAGAACAATAGATAAAATAAGTTTAAAGTTAGAAACACTAGTTGACAATAACTAGTGTCAGTTTTTCACTACAATACAGAGTTGAAAAACAAAGCAGTTTCAATGCAAGAGTGAGACTTGGTACTGGAGAGAGGTAACGCTTCACAAACATCCCTCAGCCAGCGTGGTGTCATTACGAGCCAGAGCCACGCCGCAGCTAATACAGCTAATTAAAACTATTAAATTATCATCATGTTCCTTATTTAACCCCTGGAAGGCTACCTCAGAAGCGTTCTGCAGACGATGAATTTCTGAACTTTTCGGCAGTTCTATTTCTTTGCAGAAAGATATTTTCGTATAATAATTTTCTTTCCCGCGGCTCACTTTTTTATACAGTCATTACGACATATTTATCAAAGTGATCTAACTTTACATTAGAAAGTTCTCAAGCAGAACGTAAGTCGCAAAATTATTTTAATGTTTTATAACTCTCCTACAGATTTGCATGAAGCCCAAAAAGCATGGAATTACGAGTAACTCACACTAGTCACCCGTCATTAAAACAAATGCAATAGAATTACTAGCGTTTCATTCTGATTAAAGGAAAAATTATTTCTGCATCTAAGCAATTGGATAATTCATTTGCAAAATTAAGTCTCATCCCAATAAAATGTATAATATTCACGAATCGAGAATGAACAGTTCCGGAAGATCCTTCTTAGGCTGGTGTGATCAGTTCATGAGATCAAAAGTGAAGCGCAGTCACTGACAGAGGAGTGAAAAAAACATCACCGCTCTTACTTCCCAGGAAAAGCGCAGCTCTAGGACTACAAGTCAGGGAATAACGCGTGACGAAGGCACAGAATAGACGCTATCACTCCTTACTCTATGTCTCAAAAGCAGTGCCAGGCTAAGACTACAAGCATATAGCTCCTTACGAGCGCGCAGAAGGGGCATGACCACTGTACACACCCTAGGAAATTTGCTTCACATTAATCACAGGTAAGAAAACAGCTCTTGACGAAGGTGCAAATGGAAGTATGGCTGCTCCACAAGGCGCAACATTGAGACCAATAGTTAACCCTTTAAACGTCAGCAGTTTTGTGCGCATATTGCCGTTATCACAACCACCGTCATTAGGTTGGCGCTGCCATCAGGTTGTCTCCGATACCAAAACGAGAAAGAAACTGGCACTCGGTAGTGAACTTCAAAGGACACATTAAGGAACAAATTTAGCTATAAATACAATATATTAAGGCTTCTTTCGAAAGAGGACCGTATAGTCCTCTGGGGCGATAAAGGGTTAAGGAACAACTCCTGGCGGAGACGCAGAAGAGGAGTGTTGCCACTCAACACCCAGCGCAAGACTGAGCGCGCGTCGCTAACACTTGCCAAGCTGGTTCAGTCGTGCGACCTTCTACTGCAACTCGGCAAGAGTTAATTGTGGTCTGTTCAGTACTTCTTCGAGGGTACAGACGGCAGACAGAAAAGTGCTAAAGATTTCAGTGGCCTTAACAACAGCTGCTTTTCCCGCTTTAATTCAAGAACTGAGAGGAAAAGGTTACGAAATTTAAAAGAAAGGTAGGTATTTTTTACGTCTGGGATCAATGAATGAACTTTTGCATGAGTTTAAAATATAAAGTCGTCATGTGTTATAAACAAGATCTTCAACTATACTATTTAATTATAAGAAATCAGATTATTTTATTGTAGAATGTATGCTTGCAAAATTTAGAGACGCATACCAAAAATCGCATCCTTGATTATGAAGCTATTGAAAACTGCAGCTTTTAAAATCTGTTATAGTTAAAATTTAATAGGAAATAAACAAGAGAGCATAAACAAGGAAATTAATTGTAAAAATTATCTAAAACTTCAGACAATATTCCGCCAGGTAAATGGAGCGCAAACTGCTTTTTCAGGGGAAAGTTCATACAAGAAAAGCAAAGAATACATCACTATAAACATGTCAAGCTAAACGATACTGCTGGCACCGAATCCACCATACAAATCACGTACTAATAATCATTTAGGAATTCACTCTCAACTGCTGCGGAAAATTTTTCCTCGACATATCCCATGGAGGGAACTAACTTCCCGCTTGCCATTAGCTGAGTCATCCGAATAAATAAGCAGCAGCATCAAATTAAACGGTCCGTTTTGTTAGCTCTGGTCACAGAAGCGCTGGCGAACGCACGAGATTCAGAACAAAAATAGCAGCCCGTCAACACCTGCTCACCAAATTTTCTTTATTCTGCGTGATCGAAAGGTCAACTTACGAACAATTTACCGGTGAACTAGTGTTACCAGAAATGTCAGAAAATTTTTTCATGGATGAAAATTAAGCAAGAAAATTTAAGCTGTAATTTTCATTCTATACCAATCCCAAATCATGAATATAAATTTGCACGCATTTTTATACACAATTAGCGAGTATTTTTTTTTGTTTTTATCATGAAGTTTTTTTGAGACATTTTCTGTAGCTCTCACCCCCATGCCAGTGTGAGTAGAGTTCAAGGAAGAAGAAGAAAAAAAATAAGAAAAACAGTTTGTTTATCTATGCGTTGCATAAAGATAGTGAAATTAAATAAAACTTCTAAAATGAACGAAGAACGAAAATTTCAATCGTTGGTAAAACTCTCACATCATCACGTGAGCAAGAGAAAAAAGAACCATATAAAATTCGCGCTCAGTCCAAAGTGTAGTCAAATAAAACTAACAATCAACCTCGAGGAGCTGAGTAAGCGCATAGCAGCACGCAAGCTCTCTCAATTACACATCTTCTCCTGTCACCATTTCCCTCACGCGCCCGAGTCTCGCATTCTTCGAAGCCTTGTCAGTCGATAGACACATCGACATTTTTACAGCGCAAAACAGATGCAGTCCACGCGGACTCTCTCATACGTAGCACTTTAAGATACAGTTCCCATTCACCACTTCCCTAACACAATTCCTGTAAAAATATACATGTTTCAATAGCCAACCACGCGCACTTTAAATTCACCGGCTTCTGTACCATACACGCGTTGTTTGCATCTAATGTTCAGTTGAAGAAGTTTGTACTCGTACGGTGTACTCGAGACACCGCTTTCAGCATGGCACAATTAAACACATTCTATCGCTGCTATTCTGCTCAGCTACAATAGAGTCACGTGTGACTTCAAGCCCTAAGGTTTCTCTCTCACAAAGCTTGTACAAAAATTAACAGCCGGAAGAGACCGTCTGCAAAAACTGCAGACGAAATTTCTCGCAGAATCCTGCTAGATTACCTTTATTGGAATGAGAAATAAAATCTGAATCCCACTACCTCGTTCAAAGAATAGAATATGTGTGCAAATAAGTCATCAGGCTTCACAAAACGAATAATTTTTCATGCCATGTATCGGAGGGCGAAACCAAAACGTCACATTCATATCTATCCCAGAGGAAGTTTGAACTGCGCAGTCCGTGTTAGGCCATTTGCCTGGTTTGTTTAGGTCTTTCGTTATCTGCAAATATAGTTCAAAGTGATTTCGATGTGTGTTTGCGCCGGTTCCACAGTTCTAGTGTACAGTATTTCTTTAATCTACCGAAAATTATAATTTTAGCATTATTTTTCAGGACATTTTCATTCTCTGGCTCAAATTAGTAGGTTTTCCATAAAATAACGTCTCAAGTACGGGAATTACGCTCAGTTTGCGTATCACAGCTTGACAAAATAGTTATCAGGATGGGCACACTGATCGAGTTTGAATGAACCTTGAATTAAAATTAGCAACGTAGCGCTTAACTGAGGAACTAATGAATAACGACTTATAATCTTATATCAACCATAGCACTTCACTAAGCATTCGATGTAAGAATAATAATTTTCTAGCCACACAATAATCTACGGACCTAAAGAACTTCCGTTTCGTCACAGATATGTTGACATTTCGAAGGGAAAATAACGTTTCAGTAATACCTGCTTAATTTGCGAGAAATATTAAAGAAGTTTATCAAAATAAGAGAAGCGTAGGAAAACAATTCTCCTCGCACCAGACAATCTATTTACCCTTGACGACAATGACTCGGCGTTTAGGAAGTAAACGGTAGACGCAATGTTAGCACGGCTATTAATCCATTAAATGAAGCACAATGCAGGCGATTGAATTAATTCCGAGTTCAATGGAAGTAATCCTAAATTTCACAGCGTTTACAGCAATAAATTGAATCAGGTCACTGGGATAAAATATGCGTTCAGAGAGCAAGAATGTAAGTAATTATTATAATAATACACACGCAAGCCTATTTTGATGTACTGAACTCTTACATGCATATCAGCTGATAAATGAGTATTCAAGAACATATAATTCAGCGCTCATTATACAAATGTTGATACTTGTTTTGCAAATAAGTGAAGTGCTTTTGATGTCATAACATCGAAAATTTTCAGTTTTCTAATTACCAGGAACTGAGAAAACACAGCGTAATTTGTGTGAATTTCAAACACTGAAATCCTCGTACGCGTTAGTGGGATGGTTAACGCAGATGGAACACTGGAGGTTTTGCACACATCTCTCACATGCCATTTTTAAGTCAGTCCTTTCTCTCCAGACGTGTCGTGTGTGACACTCCTTCATGTGGACGCGTTTGAGAGAATTATAATTTCTTAAGACATCAAGCGTTCGATGTCTTATATTCACTATATTTGTTTAATGAATTTTCGATCATAATCTCCTACAGGGTGTTTGAGAACAAAAAGGACAAAATTGCACATCAAGTAGAAAATAGCCAAATAAACACTTATTCTTCTATGATATTTTCGGAGAAAATCGGGGGGTTGAGATTTTAGCTGTTTATTGTTTTAAAGGAGGAAATTTATTTACACAATTTTTCGCAATATTTATTTCGAATTAACGTTACAAACACTTCTATTCTACAAGAGTTTCCAAAAATAAAATTAAGTGTCAGAAATGGTTGAAAGTTTTAGCAAGAAGAGCCCGGTTTATGCTACACCAATCAAATCTGAGGAAGATCTCGTGGCCAGAATTGCAGTGGCTGCTGGTGAGATTTCTGAAATGCCAGACATGTTTTTTAGTATCCGGCAGCCGTTAAGGCTAAGATTTGAAAATTGCATTTATATAGGTGGGACACATTTTGAATAGTTTTTGTAAAGTAAATTCAAATAAATATTGCGAGTAAATGTGTCACTAAATTTCATCCTCTAAAACAATAAACTGCTAGTATCTCAAAAACCCGACTTTTTTCGGAAAATTTCATAGAAGAAAAAGTGTTTATTTTGCCATTTTCTACTTGGTGTGTAATTTTATACTTCTTGTTCTGAAACACCCTGTATATGTGTATTAATTGATTTCCAATAATTAAAGATTTTTCTAAAATATACCAGTTCAGCAAGATTAACTTGATCGAGTCAATTGATTAAAACTATTTGTATAAAGACAACATAAAAAATAAACGAACTGGCACTGTGTATCATTGAAGATTTGTACCATCTAAACATGAAATACACATGTTATTTTCAAAAACTATTGTATTCTTTAACTTTTTCCATTGTTAATGCATGCATATACCACGAATTTGTTTTTTGTAGCGAAAATGACAAGTGTTTTGTTGCCCTTTCATGGACGTGGGAAAGATTAGTGCAATGATATATACGTTACTTCCTATCTCCACAAAATTAATCAGTGTTTAACTGCGCATACCTACTGACGATACTGAATTCGATTTTTAACAGTTTATCCGATCTTTGACACTACAACTGTAAATCAAACAAATTCATTGTGAAAAACTGTCACGTTCCTTCACTAAAATTTTTTCAATCCCTCAGGAATCAGGGATATACAGAAAGAAAAGAAAGAAAGAAAAACAGTTTATTTCCAATAGAGCTGGTACAAAAGTATCATCATTGGTTTTTAAAATATCTTAAAGTTAATACACTTAGATGATACACACACACGAGTATTGTAATACCCATGTCACTAGTCGAAAAATGATTGAGGGCAATGTACTCCTAATCTTGCTTAAACTACATTTGATGATACATGTAATGAGAATTATAAGAGATAACACAACTTCATGACTTTTGACAGTTTATATATACATGACATCAAACTTCGCGATTCTTGACGCCAGAAAATACTATGCACACAGTCATTCTTGCCACGAACGCAGAACTGTATCACTTCATTGTCGGAAGAAATTTTGAAGTGAAACACCTGTCTTTAAAATAACAAAGACCCTGAATAGGGAGTGCGCACTTCACTTTAAGAACCACCACACTCGCAGGAACAGCGGTGAACCCCAGCAGAGGTGAAGAATGGACCGTCTACCTCCTCAATTCCGTCACAACCAACACAAACCGCTCTTTGAAGCCCCGGCTGCGCACGAGTACTTCTCAACTCAGGGCAAAATCGTGAACAAACAAAAGCGGAGAATCACTGTAAATGCCATGACTGCGTAGTGGTAAGCGTTATTCGACAACTGGAGCCGGAATTTCATACTACTGCGTCGTCAGAGCGGTACAGCTAACAGCGTATTTGCCAAAGCAGACTTCGCTGTACGCTTACTTATGTAGGCACGTTCAAAAATTACCCGGAGATGATGCATCGTAAGAGTAGATTGCAGGTTAGTTTAAGCCTTTTTAACCGTAACTAATATGTTCCAAAGAGAGGCAGGAGGAAAGCACCATTTAGTATGGAGTTAGAAGAAACGCGTTATCCATGCTCAATAATTGGTGTGTTCCCACACAAGATCCCTTATGCAAAGAAGCAGTAAATTTGAAAGGAAGTTTATAAAAATGATAAAAGTTACAGGTGCTGAAAAACAGGACAGCAGTAAGTCAAAAATATTTTTGTTATAACAACAAAAACCTATTCTATTTCAATGACAAGATGGTCTACCAAATTGTCACCGCGTGCCCTCACATTTTTCCTCTGGGAGCATTAATTTCCACATTACAACAGATGCATCCTCTTGAGGGACGAACAATTTTTGGACGTTAATATTGACAAAAAATTATTCCTAAAACTGCTTCATTCGAACAAAACTAATACCCTCTTCTTACGTAAAACAGTGTGTATTAGATTTAAATAATTACAAAAACTATAGTTATTATGTTAGGTTGACCGCTTTGACAATTTTAAAAAAATACAGCCGTGCAATTCTAAGCCCACTACACAGCGCAGTTCTGCGTTACGAGAGAAGCATCAGGTCACGCCAAAAGTTCGTTTCAACAGCGAGAGTTGATCCTCTCTAAGACAGAAAAAATTGAGAGAGGCGAATGATCGCACACGCAAGGCATCGAGCGTCTGCCGCAGCTGCGTCTGACCAGACAAGTGAGCAAAAAGTGATGGCCCTCATATTACCCGAATAGAAAATTAAGAGTATTTGACACTTTGAAATTGAAACACAAGGTGAAAAGAAGACATTACTCCTGACCCTGAGAAAACGTGAAGGAAATGGATGATAAAAAATCTATATTGGCACGTTTTATAGCACATGAAAGACGGACAAAAACTTTTTACTTTTCGACAGTATAACCTAAATATGAAAGGAAAAAAAGGACTGTAGGATAACCTTTTGCTTATAATTTAGTGTACCAACTGCAGAAAGGTTTTCATGAAAATAATGTTGAAACAACGATGGGATACTTGAATAAAATTAGGCACGTTAAATCTCATTCCTTACCTTCCGAGAACAATAAATTAAGGAGTAAAAGACAAAAATATGACACTCTCTGTACCTAAAACCTTCTTAACCGATAAAATTGGGTGTTTTATTTATTTCAATTAATATATTATAATACTCACGTTAATTATCATCCTATGAGCAGATGCTGCCGTAGAATACACTTAGTATACCTGGAAGAGTGCACTTAATGCAGTAAAATGATTGGTTGCTAGCTTGGCCACGCAAAGATGCGCATATTATTGTCTATTGTCTAGTTTTCGTCACAAGACGGTCATTTCATCATTTTTGCTAGGTACACAAACACGCTCTAAAATTATGGAACTATAATTTGCAAGCATCATTGAAGTTCCCGCATAATTCTGAAAAGAAAATCGGATCATCACCACGATATCAACTATCACACATGGATCATGAAGAAAAATAACGAAAAATTAAAAGAGAATCGTACAACTCGAATTGAAAACAAAAAGCTTCCTAGGAAAACTTGAACTCTAAGCAAGCAACACTGGCGAGTTATAACCACTCGCTTTTCGTGTTTCTGCTAGTTTGAGCTGCTTTGCTTAGCACCATCGCAGCGGATACTACTAATTTCATCGAAAATAGTGGATCGATAATGTAAGTTAAATCGCAAAAATTTGAAAAGCCAGGACTAATGATAGAGGCATTAAATTCAATGAATAGTATGTTCTGACAAGACAGAGTTATTTCAGCATCGTCAATTGATGAGTTTTTCCAGGTAACCAAGTTTATTTCATGTTTTGATACATCTGCTTGTTCACAACCACTTCAAGACTTAGCCAATCACGTGAAGGCAGTATGGTCAACATCCGAAGTTCCATGCAAGAGAATGCCTGCCCAAACCTTACTGCGAATCAATAAGTCGCTCTGTGATTGCATCCCCCTTGCACCCCGGCGCAAACAAATGACCAGCATAGAAACACTTTAAGCCTTTTCCACATTGATTTCCAAATCCACTTATATTACCTGCTGTAATACATATTTTAATTGTCAATGAAGTTGTACCCTAAAGTGTTCTTTAAAATTCACTGCCGAGTGGCAGTTCTTTCGGTATTCAGACACCCTGATGCTGATGCCGCTATTTAAACGGTAGTTTAAACAACGATAACGATAATACGAACAAAAAATCACACGGGGTAGAGCATATATAGGCAAACAATTTGAATAGGATTGCCATTTTTGAGCATTCAATTCTCGCGTAAACGCTTCAACACTTATTGTGGCTGGTAAAACTGAAGTAGTAAGCCATTAAAGTAGCCATGTAGTAGCAAGCCCTGTTGAAAATAGTAAACATTAACAGGATGGTACTTTCATTTTCATTTAGCCTCTCAAAGTGTTAATCATGCGAGATAAGCGAAGCGTAACATGACAACCTTAAACTTTTCGGCGGCAGAAATCATCTACAACCATTATGGTGACCCAGTTCATTTACAGCCATCTAGGAAAACGAAATCCTTCAGGCGATTTTCGTTACCATTCAATTTGTTTTTAGAATAAGCAAGCACCATTACATTAACACCGTCACTTAAAAACAAATTCCGAAGTGTTCATTTTGAACTCCATTACATGGGCATACATGTAAATTAAACGCTGATTTCTTTCATGGCTAAAAATTCTTTTAACTATGCACCACCACATGAATAACAATCCGCATAAAATTGATGGTCACTTTTTCTAACGATATGATACGGTAAAAATGCAATATCCTATATTTCCATTTTATCGGAAGCCAGCAGCAACATTCTTGTTCACGCAACTGCATGGCCTATTTAAATGACCGAACTAACTGCGTTCTTAAAGTACCCATCGTGATGTTTCACAGCAGCAACACCTCCCACGTAAAACCCATTCTGAGACCACAAATGATAACAGCACTTCCGAGAATACAAAATAGAACAAAAACGCCTCAACTCGTGGAGGAATACTAAACTCGGGATTACGGTTGAGATTTGATCAAGAGAACACGGTGCAACGCACCACAGCGCGCGTGACGTGTAAGTGCGACTAGCGGCTATCAGGACAGTTGTACACTCGTATCTCGTGCAGGCAGTGGGCGTCTACTCACGCACACGCATGAGCGTGTGCGTGTACTACATAGGACACGGACATAAGTTATACTCAGGTTTATGGTGCCTCTTTTGGCGCCAGTGCTCACGCTGCCATAATAGAGCTGGAAACGTGGCTATTATATGCGGACTGTTACAGACAAGCCTCTTATTCGTAGTCTGATTTGGCCGCCTCGTGGTTTCCGTTAATTGTAGCGTGCAATATTGTTCCTGCAAGTCGATACAGCGCCTATTTTCGCCTGAGAACGCACCGTGCGTTTCTCCGATATCTTGTGCTGAAAATTTATCTCCCGGTTTAATTAGCGACGATATTGTTACCTCGAGCGTTGCTTTCCAGCTCAGTTCCCTACTAGACGCGCCAAAGGCCTGAGCGAACAAAATTTATTAAGCATTGATTTTGCAGAACATTAATTTGGTTCGGTTGCAATCATTTAGGAGTTATAACTACACAAGCACGGAGCAATTACTACACAATTAGAGCACAATACTAGCACAACTACTGCACAAACACGGCACATAAGAGCACAATATTAGCACAAATACATAAGAGCACAACCATAGCCCAACAAAAGAAATAACAGGGCACAATAAGAGCAGAACCTCACAGACGTGCATCACGACCAACAGCCGTGTGACCAACTGTGACGACAGCGTCACTCGCGCGCTGCACTTTGCATCAGGGCAACTCATTGCGGATGCGAGGGCGTCAGAGAGTGCAATCCGTCATCCGTCAGGCCAACATTTCTCATGGTTTTGACCCCGTGCTCATGTGGACAGGTCGGTGTAAACTTACGCTGAACAAGCATAAGGAAAATGTCCATTTTTGCAGCGAAATGTCGATCGCAACTTGATATACCGCACCGCAAAATTTGTTGTTCGAAAATAATTGAAGAATACATGCAAAGATACGTTAAATTGTGCTTTAACGTTGTGAGCGTAGAGTGCCCTACTAATACAAATACAGTTTTAATAAAGGAAATGGTTCATGAATCCTATAGAGTATCAAATTAGCAAAACAGATGGTTGAATAAATTGAGCATGCAGATACCGGTACAACTATGGCTAATACACAGCATGTCCAATCTCTCATAATAATTATTAAAAGAAGCAGAGATTAAGCACAGTGTCTACGAAATGAATCCGAATTGGTCACCACAGTGAAACTCAGCAGAGATGTAGATGGGATGGCTCGGAAATGAAGCAATACTGCTAATCACGTCGGTGCCCACACCTTTGCATCGTGGAAGATGAAGCAGATGCACCTCGAAGAAACGAAAGGTTCAAAGGAGGAGTGTGAAGAACAGGCATAGTTTATTGCGGTAGATTTACAGTGGTATCTTGCATCTAAACAGTTCCATGTATGAAAAATGGATGCATAGGATAATTGTTTCAAAAATCTAAACTCATTAACACGTAGACACAAATAGTTTTAATGAAAATTAGCGCACTTTCTACGCAACCCAAAATCTCTACAATTCTTTTACTTTCAACCAATTAATAAGACGGCACCAAATATTGTCAAAGCATTTTATGTAGAGAATAAGCAACACTTCATTCACCACAAAACATCAACTAATTTACAATTCTTTCACTAATAACTGATGAATTTAACGACACAAAATTCAGCCAGGAGACATAAGGTATCAAAAAGGTTACACTTCAAGTAACACATCTCAAAAGACGCCACAATTACCAACTCTACAACTCATAACCGATGAATTAGCCAGCACAAAATCGCATCATTGAGCCGGAGAGCGGGAGGGCAGCGAACTGTTGAGTTGCGACATACCCTCGTGGCACTGTAACGCGGCTCTGTAAACTGACACTGCAGTGGCTGTGCTGTCGGCCCCACCGCGCTGCACTGCCACTACTACGCAGTCTTAATTAACAGAGAACACGATATTCGCCGTCTGTCTTAGCTCTTACATCAACTCATCTAATAACGCTAAATTGTGACTCGAATTTAAAATTTCGATTGGGTTAAGCATCTCACTACAACCGTGTTCGAAAACGTACACTGAAGATGCTAAATACAACTGAGATTTCGTAGATCAAACATTTGAAATAAGTATCGATAATATGGTATCATAGGGTATTTTTTATCCAGAACCCAGTTATGGGCATTAAAATTATGTCCGTATTTGCCACGTCGCTGGAACAGCACCTTTGTGTCTCAGCTCAAACGAGTCACCGCAGTGCGTGGCGTTGCTGTAGCGCCACTATAGCAAGTGGCGCCTTAGCTCCAAGTCAGGAACTGAAGGAATGTATGCTCACCTAATGATTGATTTTATGATAACTAAAGTTATGTAGGATTGATTTCATAATAACTAAAGAAATCTAGAATTGATTTTATAATAACTAAAGGAATGTAGGATTGATTTTTAAAATAACGATTGATTTTTAAAATAACGATTGATTTCATAATACCTTAAGGAATGAAATCATAATAAATAAAGGAATGTATAATACCTAAAGGAACTGAAGGAATGTAGGCTCATCTATTAAAGATTAATTTAATAATCAATGAACGTAGATGAGTGAATGCTACCTCTTTCCTTGACGTTAATTTCAGGCTCAACTGTTATACATGCGACATGCATTGATACATGGTGATTTTTGTAGGACTGTAGCTTACGAACATTCTACCGAGTTATTTAAGGTAATAATTTTTTTAATGATTCTGTGAGAAAATATTTACGCCAAAATGAAATTACGACGGCTGATCAATTAAAAATTCATTCTTAAGCTAAGTAACATCGAATTTTCATTTAGTCAAAATCCAAAATAACTCTGAGCGTGTTTTGGGAGTAAATTTTGAGGAATTTGGATGAAACTACTTCAATCCGTTAGTGAGTGAAATCACAGCAATTTACGATAGATGATCGGTGATTATCCGTTACTATACCGTTTACAAACTATACAGTGCATCGAACTCAAAATCATCAGTTATTCGAAAACAAACATATTAAGAAATAGTCATCACTATAGCCACGCTACAGATCCAAAATTCTTACAACATTTTTACTGCGTAATCAACAACACGCCGGCAGAAGTAACACTTTCTGAAAACGTTATTACAGAAAAAAAAAATTTCATGAAAGCTTTCTCAACAGCATCAAATGAAAAAAGGAAATATTATTAGTACTAGCCTAAAATCACATAACAGTACACATGAAGTATCCACATGTAATAACGAGACGCAACTAAGGCGTACAGTTATTTAATTACATTTTACAGAATTAGATCAAGTCCATAACCGCAACTTGCTCTGCCTCGCACAGGCCGGAAAGGTGACAATGAAAATTGCCACTGGAAATTGCCCCGGGCGCCCACGAAAGGTAAACTTTCAGGCCTAAGTCCTCAAGTTTGGAAAATTTTCGAATGAAATTTGACCATAAAAAAAACAGCATTTTGCAAATCTACAAGGTTGCAAGATGCTAAGTGGACTTCATTGCCAAATTTCATTTGAAGAAAATCTAATCCTGATATTTTTGGCCAAAAAATGCCTGATCCAGCAACTCTAGCATAACAGACTCCAAGGTCGACCATCCGCTCTTGAATGCAAACAAAAATTTCAGCTCGGGCGGAAGATTTAAATTTACTTTAACCCAGTAATAATTACGTCGTAGCACGTATACAACGCAGCTAAATGAAACAGACGAGACGTCAGAGTTCTGGCACCAATGAAAGCAATGTCACAGATCTCTTAGAGTTTTCGAAACTAAGAGTCCAGAAATATAAATGAAAACGTAATTTTGCACATGCCAAGAAATGACCTCTCTTCTGGGAGAAAACAAAATCGAGAAAACCCCATTAAACTGGCACAAAAATTAATCTAACTTTTGATTCACATAAAACGACTTCTTTGTGGACACTTGAAATAATCTAAAATTAACTATTTCAACTTATGTCGCATGGCTAAATCAAATGAACAATCACCTGGTGACGCTATGAAAAATACGGGCACGAATAGTTGAGATCGCGACTAAATTAAACAGATAATCGCGGCTTGAGCTCGTCGGATTAACAGCACATCTGCCACAGCCGACATCTGTGTTTAAAAATAATATTCCGTCAACATATTAGATTGATAAGATTTAATAAGTGTGATTTGACAAGTGCTTCTCCAATTTATGTTACAGATAAACTCGTGATATTGATGTGAATGCTAATTGCACAGGAAGAAATAGTGTGATTCTTTACTGTTCTGATTTTATATTATTTTTACAAACAAAATCTCATCAGTTGAATAGTTTTATTCGATGAATTTGTACAATAACACCATTGTTGGATAATGGAATTTTTGGGGAAGAAATATGTATTTATTCTCCATCTCGAGGCATTGTACATTTTTCGTTTCATTGTAACTGTAATAACTATTTGCTGCATAGTTCAACTCTGGTATGAGTTCTGTTTCCCCAAGCACTAATGTTATGGCATGTACAAAACGCTACGGCAGGCTAAAAAGGCAGCATTTAGTGCAATTGAAAATGTAAAGCAAAAAAACTGCAATATTGAAACGAAGAACGAGCAATGCAAGAATTCATCGCCCAGAACACTTTCACTAGGAAAGCGAAAAGAAGAAGCAAAAAAATATTACGTAGGCTAGCAACTGACACTGTATCGGACTTGCTAAGCTGTTTGAGTGGCAAGAGATACCACCGAGACGCTCTACGCGCATCACTGTGAAACACTTCTGAGTAGTTTCTAAACTTAGCTATGAACAGCTGAGGTGCTCTAGTTGATAGAACCTAAAGGTGCCACTGGAGAGCGTATAGGAAGGAGGAATGCATCACGGTACACAGAGGATATGGGCACAACAAGCAACCCTTCCCCAAATATGGAGCTGACGAGTCCTTCTGATTGTGCTAAGAAAGCAAGTCTACGATGTTAGCTGATGCATAATCCAATCTTTGATATAATCCGTCCCCGGAGTGGTCGAGAAAATTTTCAAACTCTGTTGAAAATTTTCAAACTCTGTTGTATTTTCAAGTTTTGTTTGAAAATATTTTCAAACTCTGTTATATACAGAGTTTGAAAATCTAATTTTGCTTTAACAGCACCGGGATGACCGTTATTTTGGGAACATCTCATGAAGATTGCCTTTCGATTCATGGACAAATTTTCGAAAAGTAACCCAAATTGCACGTTGGGGTTCTTTAAATAGACAAACTGATAACCAACCAGTGGGATCTCAAATAAGTTTCATTACTTGGGTTTTGAACAACACGACACAATGCGCCCTTGATAATGTTCAACTATACGATATCCATTGTTAGAGTAGATGTACATGCTGGAAAAGCACTTCTATTTTTAACGAAACTTTAAACCTCAGGGAGTGTCTCGGTTCTGGGAAATGAATTTCATATGCGAAATAAAGTTATGCGAAATTGCTAAATGGACCTTTAAGCCAAGTTCACATTTCACCAGATTCATTTTTAGTCAGTGTACTGCTTAAGTCTTTTCAACTAGTCATATCGAAAGTAGAATGATAAGAACTAGCAATCCATAGCTCAACTTGCATAAGATTAGATTAGATTATTAGTTGGTTTAAGCCTCCCTATCCGCAACAAAGGCGATCCAAAGAGAGGAAGGAAGAAAGCACCATTTAGGATGGAGTTAAGGAAACGCGGAATCTATGCAGAAAGGGCATAGAAACAGTAAGATGAGAAAGAAGTTCATGAAACAAGATCAAAGTCTTACCGCATGCATTCTTTCACCCATAGAGAGTGATTGTGTGTACATAATAAATGTGAGTGCATTAGATCAGGTGAGTTATTTTAAACTTTCCAAATCCCAACAAATGTGTCTCAAAGAGGAAGAAAGCACCATTTAGTGGAGTTGATGGAACCCGAGACCTGAGCATGAGATGAGATTCCGCATAGAAACAAAGATTGAAAAAAATCTAAGAAACAAAATAAAAGCTGAAGAAACTAATACTTACTGAAAAAGAGACTACAGCGAACTTCAAATATGGTCCGTATCCAAACATTTTAATTCAACCGAAGAAAGGCCTACCTAACATCCAGTTTTACTGCTCATGACCTAGCATCTTCCCCCTGGAAAGCACTAATTCCAATAAGTACAATAGTTTTATCCTCCTGAGGAGAATGCCTGTGCATGAAGAAAACGGACGACTCTCATCCTGGCACCCAACAATCCTCTCATTGAATGACATCGTCGAGTTTTATCCCAATTACGGTAACTCACCAACCTCCGCAGAACAGAAGCTCTTTATCCT
Source organism: Platorchestia sp. MABIK (assembly GCA_014220935.1). Lineage (NCBI taxonomy): Eukaryota > Metazoa > Arthropoda > Malacostraca > Amphipoda > Talitridae > Platorchestia > Platorchestia sp. MABIK. Next base: position 27,685 of record JACJUY010004326.1, read on the forward strand.
GCCTGTACAGTACAAAACACAGGCTAGAAAACTTCTCCGTATCTCCTTGAATTATATATAGAACCTATACAGAGGAGATGCAGCTGACTGTTGGGCAGTCGGCCAAGTGAAGGTCAGCAAGCAATGCAATGAACGGCCGTCTGATGGGTGACCGGAACACGGAAGCACGCTCAGTTTTTACCGTAAATTTCGTCCGACCCTCTCCTCATCCCACAGAGCGTGCCGGCTTGAAGACAATTTCACAGTTGGACGAGAGTAACAAGTGTTGTGATACGACAGCTAGTTTCGGTGCCCGCACCCGCCGTTGAGATTGCGCCGTTGATTGTAAGTCATACACGCTATTTCTGTTATAAATGATAACGTGAAAGGGATGAAATAGAATAAAAAACAGGAAGGGAAAAATTGTTTAAGGTACAACAGAAGAAATGGAGTGAAAGTAGCAAAAAATAATGATTGAGGATTTCCATAGTCTTGAATGTTGAAACATGTAACATTCTAATAATTGTGTTTAGGCCATGACTGCGGGAGATGTGCTTAAATTCATGAACATCACAGGAACCATAAAGGTAAAAAGCATCATTTGCATGACTCGGTAGAAGTTGGAAACGAATACAAGTTATTCTTGCTACACAATTAACTATAAAAATAACTTAAAATTTTGAAATCCGATAAATATTTCACAAATAATATAACTGAGCATAACTGATGCTCTTCCATTGAAAACTAAAAATCAAAATCAATTGTATAATTTTACACCCAAAAGATGACACGGAAATTGGTCAGCAGATTGTTTGCATCGTCCACGAACACTGCAGCCTCACTCACTTGAATCCCTGCCAGCATGCGAATAAATTTAACAGCTTCCATGAGCTTTATTAAAGAACAACTGAGTAGTGCTCTGTTGTCCTATGTGCATTCGTGCTGCAATTTTCTCCACAAGGCTAACAAATATGCAGGGCATCAGAACTCGGGGCACCCTATGGGGAAGAACGTACGAATGAAGGTCAAAGACTCGGAGACAAATTAAAGCAACAAATGAGAAGAATCACTACACAGCACAGTGACCGGGTAAATATACTGTTGCTTTGGCCCATTGCGAAAAGGCTAATTTTTGACGAGCTGTATGACATAAATCGATGAATTGATTTACAATGCAGTGACACTGATGCAAAACCGATGAACCCGTAATAATTTCAGTAAAATTTGACTCCAGTGATCTAAATAAATTATTGATGTAACACACAAAAAGTTACAACAGAAAAATTATTAGATTACTAGCTAGTTTAAGCTTTTCTGGACACAAAAAAAGGTGTTTACGAGAGAGGAATGAGTTCGGCACCATTGAATAGGGAATTAACAGAAGAAAAGCCTATAGATTATCATCATACTATTGACGACACAATTTACACTAGGAGATAGCAAAACTTTAGTTGAAATATTAAAGAAAAAAACATAAATAAGGTCGCTCACTTTATATTTCTTATAATAACATGGATTTAGAAAACCAAAATTATTATTTATGAACATCACATCGCATCGAGGTAGATATAATTGAAGATTCATGTTGGAGTTATTACTAATTCCCGAGCTCAAAACTTGAGGTTAAAACAGTCCAGTGCGCTTGGTTGGACACGTAAGTACTGCCTGCACGAGTAGTAGTTTCCTGACGCCATACGCCCAGCTCGCATCACCCATCAACACCTATGGATGAGCTCAAGCAGACGGCGACCTACGTGCGTATGTCCACAGTAACCAACCAGCTGTCGGGAAAAGTCCATCAGCTTTCGCTAACCAAGCAAGAAGAAACCGCTTGTGCACCGCTTCCTGATCTGCGATGAATTTGAGTCAGTCTGTTCGTTGCAACAATCATTTAGACCTGTTCGCTTGTTAAAAACTTAGCTTTCTTTAAAGCTTCACAAATGCGTGTTTTTAAGCACGTCACCATCTCTTTCGTTCTATGAATGAGTAACATATAATCACATTATCAACGATCATTAGACGCCCAAAGCCTATTCGCCTCTCAATAACATGGGTTTCTTTAGAACTTCGTAAATGCTGATTGTCTGAGCGCGCCTTGTAAGTTCTATGAACGAGTAAAATAGGGAGGCATCATCAGTGATCGACGCTCGACCAAAGGTATTTGCATGATTAGATGTTAGTTTAAGCCTCCCTTACCGCAACAAAGACGTTCCAAAGAGAGGAAGGAGAAAGGCATCATTTAGTAAGACGTTTAGAGAACGCGGAATTTATACACAAAGGACATAGAAACAGTATAGAAAGAAGTTCATTAAACACGCTAAAAGTTGAAGAAGAAAGTAGTAGATGCTGATAAACATGACAGCACTGAACCGAATAAAAGATGAATAAAATAAAAAACCTATTCCATTTCAACATGAGAAGCCCTACCTACCCTTTATCTCAGGACCACGCATATTCCCCCTGGGAGTGCCAATTCCCATAGATACAATAGTTGTATCCCCCAGAGGGGAGGCATTCGAATGAGAGGCACTGCAACTACTCGCCCGTCTCCTGTCGCTCGCAAGTGGGCGACGATGCGTGGGGTAGAGCCACGGTATACATAAGGGTGCAGCTGAGGGTCGGCACGCAGAGGTATAGTCAGGTACGGTCGGATGTGACTTTTTAGGAAAGTGGATGCCTCAAGTCCACGTTTTAATATGCTGATCGACCTCGTTCGCTCCATGGGAATAGCCACTCATTTCTTCTAACTTAGCGCACGATGTCTGAATGAGTATAATTGATGTTCATGGTTCATGGTAACAGTAAGTCATGCGAGACAAAAATGATATAATGAATCGCCCTTCAGATTTCTTCTTATCTTTAATAAAGAACGACCTAAAAACAACTGAGAAGAGATAGATTTTTCAACTAAAGAACACAGTGTCTGCGTGCATAATACTGATGTTGGAGTCCTTAGCTTAGATTAGATGAGTTTGGTTTCGGTTCTCCCTAACCACAACAAAGATGTTCCAAAAAGGCCACAGAGAATGTCACCATTTAGTATGGAGTTAAGGGAAAGAGGAATCTACACACAAGATGTGTACCCGCATAAGATTCCAGCATTGAAACACTATATTAAGAAGTAAGTTTATGGAACAAGATAAAAGTTGAAGAAGAAAGTAAAACAAGCTAAAAAATAGGACAGCAGTGAAATGAAAAAATTATTCGTAGCCAAACATACCTATTCTATTCCAATGAGAGAAAGGCCTTCCTAACTTTTAGTTTGGGCCTTCATTTCTTTTCTTTGGAACACTAATTTCTAAAGGTATAAAAGTTCTACTCCTTGAGGGGAAAATGCCCATTAATTTCAACATAATATTAACAGCAGGTCGATTTTTGGAGACACGCGTGAGATAAACAGGGGAACCAGTTTTAAAAAATACTTTATTTACTACAAGCGTTTCGGAACATTGAAATTACATCTTTGGTGCTAAAACTCGAAAGAGAAAGTCTCTCTTTCATGACTTTAATCTTCAGTGCTTTGGCACCGAAAATAGAATTTTAAAAATCCAAGACGCTTGAAATAAATAGTGTCCATTCAAACACTGATTCTCCATTCCAGCTCAATTCAAACTTTATTAATTGTTAGAAAAAACGTGCTTCTTCATTACATTTTTAATCAGCGCCTCATAAAAATGTAGCTATATATCTTCAAATGTACAAATATTTTCGAAATAGTTCTAGGCCAGTAATCACAAAAAATTACACAATCTATGGAAAAATCATGATCAAGGTTATTCTCCCCTATATGAGCCACAACAGTTGCTAAAGATTCCACTTTATTTCCTTTATCAAATGAGTTTCCTGATATTTTTTCGGCTCATGACAACCTATAAAAAACTCAACAGAAGTACGACAGGAATCACGCAGCACACGGTGATTGGAAGGCAGAGTACCCGCACCGAGCGTCTCCTAACAAGGTAGCTCGGATCAATGAGAAGCTGAACGCAGGATAATTTAGCCACTCTCCCTTCCAGGGGAAGATAATAGACCTCCTTTGAAGACCTCTATAGCCCCAGGAGCCCAAGGCTGTCCCCACACGACAACTAAATGGCAGCACGCGACACCACGTTACCTTCGTCGCTGACTTCCATGCTGGAAAAACAAGTCAACGATTTTGACACAGATTCTTTTTTGATGTGTTTATTCTAAGGAATGAAATAAATTTCCCTACTGCAGATTATTGGCTCTACGGCTACTCTATTCGACGTGATCATTGCAAAATTGATGAAGTCTAATGTTGCTGGTAAATGGTGAGAATTTTATTAGTGTTTTCACACACTGAAGGGCATGTGAGCTATAATCAGATCATAAATTGATTTCCAAACAATGAAGCGATCGAACATTTCAGTTCAAGGTTGAAGGAAAGAAATTATTAGATTATATTAGATGTTAGTTTAGGCTTGCTTTAAGCGCAACAAAGGGGCTCCTAATAGAGAGAGGAGGAAGACACCATTTAGTTTGGAGTTAAGGGAACGAGGAATCTCTGCACAAGGTGCATAGGAACAGTAAGTTGAGAAAGAAGTTCATAAAACAAGGTATAACTTGAAGAAGAAAGTAGCAAGTCCTGTCAACAGGACAACAGTGAACCGAGAAAAAGTGATGCGTAACCCAATAGAAAACCTGTTCTATTTAAAAAAATAAAAGCCTACTTAACTTTTAGCTTAGGACCTCATGCACAGACTCCTCCTGGGAGTGCTTATTCCCATAGATGCAATAGCAGTATCTCCTGAGAGGACAAAATACTGGATGGGCCAATTATTTGAATATCAATAATTGTATAGAAAAAGCGAGCGATTCACAACAAAAAGTTTAGAAAAAGAAAAAAGCCAACGTAGATATTTATCGGAGGTAGATATTTTCCTTCTCGTCCTGCAACAAGTTAGGGTGTTTCAGGTTTGAATGATCCAGGGTGCATTGAATAAGACACCACACTGAGGACAAGAAAAATGCTCTAATTTCATACATCTCGTAACCGGGGCATTGACACCAAAGCAAATACAGCTTCTTTGGCAATTATAAAAAATTAAAAACACTGTAAAAGGCACGGGACAAACCTCTCCATGCTTCGAGCTCACACTTCACTCTATTCTTCCGGGTTAAGAAGCTGAAAACATTACACAACGTGACTATTTTAATAGAGCCATCATAAAGAGAAAGTTTTAAAAATACCGAAAAAATCTTTGAGGTAAACTTAACCCACAACCAACACTATTTCTAGTTGTTAGTCTTACAACAACCGTCCCCAAAATTGGCTTTCAGGCAGTTTCACTAAGTGCAGGCAAGACCAGCTGAAGTTCTCCCAGAATACAAATGTACGTTTAAAAATAAGCAAAGTGTGGACTAAAGGCTTCGTGAGAGATCAATAATGCAGCACTGTAAGCAGGAAAATTGAGGAGAGGTTTTTCTGTGCTTCGGTCGGACGGCCTCCAACGCAGCAGCTCCTTTTATTGTGCACGACATGATACACCGCAAACCACTCTAAATGAACTCAGGCATCATTCAATAACGTCACGGTTGCGTGCTCTCCGGCATGCAGTACAATTGGCCTCAACCGCATTGCGTTCCGGCAAGTGAGACGCAGCACGAGGCAACACCGTCAATAGGAATGATACACGATCGTATGGCTAGAACCTCCAATTGTTTGAGAGAAGAAAATAGATATTCATCTCTGATACCAGTCCTTTGTGTGGATAACTTGTATAATTGTCAGTCATTTGTACGGATGACAAGGCTGATACCCTGTGTTTATGTAAACAACTTCTACAAACTTTCGATCGCTAGTTGTTTAAATGGTGGCCTATACCAATCACTAGCAGAAGTGATGAGACTGGTAGAATTAAAAACATTCGGATGACACGCTGTAATGATACACATTACTTTCCTAGTGAGCATTGGACGAGACTGAGGCGCCAGACTTATTTAAATGCAAACAATTATGTGTGCTGAAAGTACGCTCATTGATGAAGACATGATAGCCAAAGTGATGTGCACTATGGTCAAGACTGGGCCGATGTGCGCTAGGTGGACATCAGTGAAACTGACGTGAAAAGCTTGACTGCCATACTGAGCGTGTTAAAGGGATTTCGCTTCATAATTTATTAGTTCAAAATTACATCACATTCACTAGAGCAACGGCGCTGCTCAGGACTCATAAGTACTTCACATGTCAAAAAACATGTCCTTTCATCAACTTTATAAAGTTTTCTCTTGCATCGCCAACTCAGAGTAGTAAATACTTTGAAATATTTCACTGAGAAACCTTGCAAAGCTTCGATCCTGAACAACCTTGACCGAATCTATTCACGATCACAAGATCCAAAACAGGATTAGGTTTCCCGGCTCACTAGCAGTCATATCATCTTCAAGTTCAGATACTGAATAAGATAAAGCGTCATTAGATTTAATTTCACTTCCACGTTAAAATTTTACTTACGAAGCGTCAGCATACACAAGTTGCTGAATTATGCAAGGACGCTCATCGAAAACACTTGGGAATTTCGATATAATTCAATACAGTCATCACACAAAACTGAACATTTTCAACACAAACGAATGCATACTTGCAATTTAATGGGTAGACTTAACTTACACTCCCACCAAAAGAAAATTGAAGGAAGTTACACTGACGTAGTGCGCAGAACCTTACTGTGGTTCACTGGTCCTGAACAAATGACTATTCAATGAGCTGCCCAAACAATCTCTGAGAGGAGTTTCCTTGAACCAGCATCGCAATGCCATCATTTACATATTATCATCCGCTTTGCCACTTCACAACTCGCTTTCTAGTCATCAGATTGGTTCATACTAACAATGTAATGTTCCCTCACTGCGTTACACCAAGAAATGTCCGTGATACATGCGGTCGCAGACCTGCAAGTGGCAATGAAAAGCATTTAGAACCTTAAAACCAGCCTCTGCACTTCTCCCCGTGCCATTATGCTAAGAAAACCGAGCTATAAGGCTTCCGTAATAAGTTCCGGTCAAACTGATAAAATATAAAACGAGAAGTTATACTAAATCCAGCAATAACAGCAATCAGCCTCGCAAAAACATTCCACATTTATCGCCTCGTGTACGATCCAACATCGGCTGCAGAGGAAGTTAACAATATCACCTCGACGGGCCACTGAGAAGCCTCTACACATTGAAACCATACGAAAGAAGAGGATAAATTTCTGCATGAAATATGAGATATGAACAATGGAACAGGAGCAGAAAATTATATTCATTGAAGAAAACACTTTTACGTTAGTCAAGAGCGGTACGAAGAACGTTCGTCTCCCCATTGCGCCCAGATCTGACCCCCGGTATATGTACTCTTACAACACGGCTATGGTGCAACCATCCCGCCCAGAAAGTGAGATGGTGTGAAGTACCTTGGGTGAAATTATGGGCAGGGATGGACTACTGCAAACTTTCATAAAAAGTTTAATTGGAAGAAGTGAATTTCATTTGAGTTTTATAATTTAAAAATCCTTCAAGAGAAAGTTTTTTTACAACCCCTGATGGATTTCTTTGAAAATTTTATTTACCTTTTCTGCAACTGAAGATACGTTATGTAGAACACAATGAAGGTGTTCTTGAATTACCCCATTGTGTGAGACTTGACGCGTCGAACGTTCAATCCTTCTAAAATCCCTGCATGAGGAAGCACGCAAACTACTCCTCAACAAAGCTGGCGCGACCAACACGACTAAAATGTTTAAAAATAGCAAAAGTCGTGCTTGCCCTCATTTATTGCGCCCCACAAAGAATATTGGCTTGATGCGTTGTGCCACCAGGAGTATCGATCCCGTGCATGCGGTATCAAGGATACTGCGGACAGACAACGCTCACCATTTTTTTTAAACCTTCGGTAGCATTCAAGATGATATCCATGATGCGAGGCGGACAAACCTGCAATGGAATTACGTCGCATTCCATCGCTCTGATATTAGGTTACTGGGTCAGCCTGTCGATCGACAGTGCTTGAAAAAGTGACTGAATCTTAAGCAGAACTTGGACGTATTAGAATACTCGCACGTCATACTATTGAATAAAGGCTTCGTACACAACAAACTTTTCAAAAACGTATAATGCTTCATGAGAAAAGAATTACCCCTTGAAAAAATTCATCCTTGAAATAAAAAGTTTGAATGTGCAAGTGATGTAAAAAAGGCAATTCAAAAGAAACATCTCACACTCCCATAAGAACTTTGATCCAATAGTGCTCCAATAGCGTCACCTGCCGCTCACGACAGCTAGCGCTATCCAGTAGCATATGTGACAAGCATGGCATGAGTGGCATGAGTAGAGCGAGTGGCATGTGAGGCATGTGAGGAATGAGTGGTATGAGAGACATGTGCGAAATGAGTGGTATGAGAGACATGTGCGAAATGAGTGGTATGAGAGACATGTGCGAAATGAGTGGTGTGAGAGACATGTGCGAAATGAGTGGTATGAGAGACATGTTCAGAATGAATAATATAAGTGAGACGTATGTGGTATGCGTAGCATGACATATCTGATATGAATGGCATAACTCGCATGAGTACCGTGAGTAACGAGAGTGGCGAGAGTGGCATGAGTGGCATTATGGGGCACGAGTCCCGTCAAGTGGCAGCATTGGGTACCGGTGGGACTCAATAACACGCAACTATTATGTAAGACATCAACCTATTCTTTTACCGCAAGTAAGCAAAATTCTTTTAATTCGAAGTCCGTAGTTTCTACGACGCCCAACTTTTAGGTCACTATGGTGGGCAGTGAAGCTCCCCTGCATGTGCACAGAAGCAGTTTCACGCACCGTTCAAGTTTTCACAGCAACTTGTTTGCTAAGCACGCGTCCAGCATAACTTTACTCACAGCAACAACTACACGAAGACGCGTGCACATTCACACATGCACGCTATCACGTGCGCTTTCTTCCTCCATGCAGTTCCAATTTGGACGGCGGCCGAGGGAGGCAGAGGTGCACGCAACAATTAGGCCCTGCTGCTGCTGTCATTATTGTCACCGCAGAGAGAGCGATGAGAAAATCGTGCTCAGCGTGCTGCTTTTGCAGAACTTCCGTCCAAGAACAACGAAAGCGTGAGAAGCGACCCGGTTTTTCGCAAAACTTGGCGCGATTGAAGAATAGTACGGGCTTTGAAATAGCGAGAGTTGGGACTCAAAAAGAGGGCTTTCATTTGACCAGTAATGAGTTACTTTTGAACAAGAGTGTGGTAACCATTTTGGATAAACATGTATGCATTTATAAACGGTTCAGTCATAATGTGACAACCAATCAAATCTGGACATAAAAGACATTCCTGGAATACTGTAATTGAAGTTTTTCGCGGAAATAAATTCAAAATCGGAAATAATCTCCTGTAGAGTTAGCTATCGACTGAACGTTTAAATGGTATTAAACCGATATCCTCTTATGCGTTGAATTGAGAGGACAATCTACATTCATGAAGAATGATCTGCACCAGAACTTTTGAAAAAGACATTTGATACGAGAGATTTTCTTTTCAGTCGTTCACAGCCAAAAAGTTATCTTGTTGAACCGTTCTGATGAACAACTGGTGAAATTCTTCGTATAAATATTGTGAAATAAGATGGGGTTTCTTAGAGTAAATTCAGTGTCTAATGAGCATCTTATTTCTTGGCATCAAAACGCCACATTCTGTAAATAGCAATCCAAAGGGTAATAGGTATAAATTCAACTATGAAATTAACGAAATTTCCATCTGCTCATCAAGTGTTAACATTTAGATTCGATGAAGCAAAAAGCGAAGATTTAGACGGTAAATCTCGCTCATTTTTGCAAGTTTTAGTATAACATGCGTCAATCATCCACATTGCATCATTAGTATTATTGGCCTGACCATTAGGAGAAAATAAAGAGTTTGCAAAAAAACGAAAAAACGACACATATTACTCCGGCTCTATACGTACGTTCGTAGTTTACACCGAAAATTTCAAAGGACACTCCATGTCTCAGAAGCACTGATTACCTGCACGTAACTCCACGCAGCATGAACCGTACTCGAACCGGTACCGTGTGGCCCCATATGCTATAGTCCAGTTCCCAAGTCCAGGCGGTCGCGCGCAGCGAGTATGACGTCAAGATAACGGACATAACGAGCTTTGCTTTCGTATTGATCTTAGTCCCTTGCTAACGTCGAATGAAACACCTTGAGAAACACTACTCAATATTCCAATGGTTCTAATTTGACGGCGTCTATGGGGCCGGACATGAACTGGTTACGTGTGATCCTGTATTTTGTGGTCCAGCTCGCACGGACTGGCAGCGAGGCAGGAGAGAGTGACGCCACCGAGTATGTGGGTCAACCACCGGCCGCTAGACGGGAACTGGGTCTGCGAGGCTGTGTGGATCACAGAAAATATGCGAGGGTGGAGGATGCAAGACAGCACTAGCTCAAGGCTGAATCGAAGCGAGAAAAAATTCTAAGCTGGATGGGTGACGTCAAAAAATCAGCGCTGTAAAGATAATAGATAAATTCGTTGTGGATTGGAGACATAAATGGAGCACAAGGCTAATTACTGGTCATATAGAGAGTAGGGCTGCACGGGTGACAACATAAATTAACGCAAGGTTGAATGGGTGACAAGAAAAATGCAAGACTGAACGGGTGACAGTGAATACAAGACAAAAACGTGATTCTGTGTGAGTGACAAAAACAAGAGCGCCAACTAGGTCACATAATAAAGCGAATGAGGGCAGCTGAGTGATATACGAAAGAATCAGTGTCTCAGCTACAGTGCGTGTGAACTGTAGCTTTTCCCTTCTTGTAGCTTCAAAATATAGAAGTTGTAGGACTGCTTGGCAGCAGATCTTTCTTCTTTACTTTCTAATTGATCGAACAGTTGTGTGATTTCAAAACATGTTTCAATTCAACAAACGCGCTACTCAAACATGAGAAAGAATGAAACACGGTGACCATTTCTAAAATAAGCGCTAAGCTAGGAACGTAAAATTCAAAGCAGAAAAAGCAAACAGAAATGCTTCTAACGATAAATGGCCAGGATGGATAAGAGCTAGGACAGCTAGGGCCAACTCTGGGGAAGTACGCCTCCCCAAGATAACCTCTGACCTCGTTATCTCTACGCACTATCCCTCCCCCTCCCCCACGCACGCGGGAGTCATCGAGCTCAGTGATTGGATTTTCAAACAAATTGCGTCGTTGCAGTCATTTGGCTGGTAACGAGAGTCAATTCGAAAGAACTCGTAACGCTACAAGCGCTGGAGGTACGACGACGTAAATTATTGGAAAATCCGGTCCCAAACCTTCGTGCTCATCCTTGACTTTTGCATGATGACGCGTAAATGCTACTACCACCGCACCACACAAAGAACCGTCAATGAGTTCCCTGTAATACGTTGTGTTTGCTTGCACTGCGAGTCGCAGCTTAATCAAGTTCTGATACGAGGTTAATAGCAAGCCCTGTGAGAAACAAGGCTACTTATGTTTACAGGTCGAGTTAACGCTCGTGTTGAGCTCGAGAGTCGGATCAGTTTTGGATGTAAAAAATTCAAATCGAAGCGCCTCTATAGTTCTACTGCCGATTCAACGAGTATTTTCATTCCCTCTTGATTGATGTTTATACAACATAACTTGGAAAAACTCTTATAATTTTTAGATATTTGAAGTATTTGTACGAAAAGAATTTCAGAAAATTAAGTCATGAATCTTCTAGGCTTCAACTTCATGGAGCTTGCTCAACGTGAGATATGTACTCCCAGGCCGCAAAGAAGTTCTAGTACAATTCAGTACACATTTTTTTACAAATTTCTAATTGGGATGTACGGCACTGGCTGGTTAAATCGGAAATATTATGAAATGTTTTGATTGAAATGAAAAAGATAAGCGTGCTATTTGGCTACAGTAGAATAAAATCATTGGTTTTGACAAGATTAGATTTTTAGTTAGTTTAAGCCTCCCTATCCTCAACAAATGAGATCCAAAGAGAGGAAGGAAGAAGGCACCATTTAGTATGGAGTTAAGGGAACGTGGAATCTATGCAGAAAGGGCATAGAAACAGTAAAATGAGAAAGAACTTCATGAAACAAGATCGAAGTTGAAGAAGAAAATAGTAGGTGTTGAAAAAACAGGACAGCAGTGAACCGAAAAAAAGTTGGTCCGTAACAAAACAAAAACCTATGTTATTTTAACGAAAAGAAAGCCTACCTAACCTTTAGCTCGGGCCCTCACATTGTCCCCCTGGGAGCGCTAATTCCCATAGATACAATAGTTGTATCCCCCAGAGGGGGGGTTTGACAAGATGTAAGTTGTATTTCTACATCCTGATAGGTCACTAGGTCCTCACGTAAACCTATGAATAGTTGGATATTCGCTCGACAAGAATGATCCTTTGTAAATTTACGTATCATGCGGGTACGAGTAAAAATATTTATGTATGTAAAATATTTGGAAGTAAAATGTGAGTGCAGTAAATAGGCAGAGGACATGTATCGATTATTTGCAAAAAAAATCAACTAGAAAAGAATAAAGCATAACCTTGAATGGAAGTGCTGAAACGAAATCCCAGCATTAGCTTCTCGATTCCGATAAAAATAATTGCGCCAACTCACTGCCATTTCTGTCTCCCGATATAACTTCCTGGAGAACTTCTGCTGAAGCTCCTTAATGATCACTTCTGTTAAATGCCTTGCCGGAGGTAACGAGAACCTCTATGATTAAGTAAAACGACTGCTAAGTAGACAGTAACTCTAAATAGAGAAGACTCGAGCAACTGATGAGAATTCAGAACAAAAATAAAGCGAATTATCAATATAAAACAAAGAGAAATTGAAAATCGAGACGCCGGTACTGGGCTCGAGCCAAGCGGATCTCGCCGAGCGCTTGCAGAAAATTGTACCATAAGTTCATAGCAAGTGAAACCTAATTTATTTTAATTATGAGGAGTCGAGAGAAATTCAATCCAGTACCTGATGCTGAATAGCTCCCTCTTAAAATGAAGCGCTCTTTAGCGATAAATGGAAATTAAGATTAAAATAAAGTCATAAAGGTAAATGCATTAGAAAACACAAGGCATCTTGGTAGGCACCAAGGTTCCACAGGGCACCAAGTAAATGAAAAGAAGATTAGATTAGATTATATGTTAGTTTAAGCCTCCCGAACCGCAACAAAGACGCTCCAAAGAGAGGAAGAAGGAAGCCATCATTTAGTATGGAATTGAGGAAACGCGGAATCTATGCCCAAGGTGCGTAGAAACAGTAAGTTGAGAAAAAAGTTCATGAAACAAGATAAAAGTTGAAGAAGAAAGTAGCAGGTGCTGAAATATAGGACGGCAGTGAACCGAAAAATCATGGTCCGTAACAAAACTAAAAAAAAACTATTCTATTTCAACAAAAGAAAGGATCACCTAACCGTTATCTCGGGACCTCACATATTCCCCTTGGGAGCGCTAATTCCGTAAATGAAGAGAAACTGCTATTCAATCAGATGCACTAAACACTTAAGAATACTCAGTTACGGAGGACACAGTCAACCTCAGCAGCTGCACAGCTCCTGGTATGATTGCAACACACGATGCAAGAGTTGTTCACTGCAGCTGCAAATTAATTAGCTTCAGCGCAGAAGCTTCGGGAAAGAAATTTTCACGCAGCAAACAACACCACGCAAATTTTTTCCGTCCACTTATTTTGGCACATCAGAACTAACTTTTGTAGAAAATTCCTTAGCGTAATTGTATTTAATTTTTATGAACTAACTAGTCCCACGATGTTTTGTTAGTGGTTTTACAGTTTTGTGAGCTTAAAATAATTTCAAACCATTTTAATTTAATTATGGTGTATTAATATAATTACCTCATTATCCCACGGCTGCATACTTTCGTCATTAATTCTATTAGTACATAATCACAGTTTATTGCTTTAATTCACTATCAGAACAGAAATCAGCCCATTAGAAAGAAAAAACTGGCGTATTATGGGACTCGAACTAAAAAAAGCCTTGCAAACTTCAAGACTGCGTGATGACTGCGTTAATTATCACCCGTGCAAGCCTTCCATGGTCCGGAATAGTCATAAATACAAAATGCAACCAAGAAAAATCTGATGAAACACCCAACAAACTCTCACTAACAGCACATAGAGTTGAATATGTGGCCAAGCTGTGATAAAAACCATGAGCAGGGGCTAATCGACTTCAGATGTTGTTAACAAAAATACGCTCTCTTGCAATCGCAAATATTTCCGCCAGCTTCATAATAAGAAGAAGTTCCGAATGAAACACGCGCCAAATCGATCTTGTGCGTCAAAAAATTTGATGTTTGTGCGATTTGCCTGAAGCAGGATGCACGTAACCAGTTATATATGTAACTCATTGAGCATAACTTTACATGGTTGATCTTCCATGATCACCATACCACCAAAAGATACAGTTAACGTCGATCAAGCTCCAGTCCTCCGAGTTTCATTAGTTTCGTCAGAAACCGTTACCCACAAAGAGTTAACGCATACTTAACGGCATAATTTGTCAGGTCCAAAAGCATGAAGATCGAGGCGTACGTTGACCGACGTAATGACAAACTTGTTTCCGTCGGGACAACTGGAAGACTCGGGAGTACCGTTCCACACAGCGACAACCCAAGCGACGGAAGGCTTGCGGCTGCGCAGATTGCATCAGGGAGAGCACGTGAGACCAGGCTTCCTGACTTGCTCAACAATGAGTTACGTGACGAAAAACGTTGCCTCCCGGCCTGCAAATTGCCCTTCTCTGCCTTCCTCATTCGTTACCTTTTCAAGAAACGCACTATAATCATCATATGGGAAATTCTAAGTTCAGAATGATCATTACACTACCGTTAGACGAAAGTTCTTTCGAATGCAACGGCTTGAACAAACATGAGTTATTCTGTAATGAATTTTAAGCTGAAGATTAGATTATTAGTTGCTTTAAGCCTCCCTATCCACAACAAATGCGATCCAAAGAGAGCAAGATAGAAAGCACCATTTAGTATGGAGTTAACGGAATGTGGAATCTATGCAGAAAGGGCATTAAAACAGTAAGTTGAGGAAGAAGTTCATGAAACAAGATCAAAGTTGAAGAAGAAACTAGTAGGTGCTGAAAAACAGGACAGCAGTGAACCGAACAAAAGATGGTCCTAAACATAACAATAACAAAAACGTTTTATTTCAACAAAAAGAAGGCCTACCTTACTCTGAGCTCGGGCCCTCACATTTTACACCTGGGAGTGCTAATTCCCATAGATACAATAGTTGTATCCTCCTGAGGGGAATTTTAAGCTGAAAATAAGAGATGGTCAAATCCGTATGTGAACAGGGAGTTCACGGGAATAACGTTTGTCCTCAGTTTGGAAAGAAGACGGCAAAAATAGCAAATAGCTTGCTGTCTCTAAGATTACCTACTAGAGATTCTCATGAAATGTGTCGTCAATATGCTGAATTCGCAAAGGTATTTAAACAATGAAATTAGAGACTGAAGTTCATTCTTCGATGTTGCTGTGCTCAACTACATACTAAAGGAACAATAAAGCATTGCACAATGAGAGAAAAACTTTCATCCATCTTTATGACAAAACTGAAATTGAGTGACGAAGTTCATACAAACGTCTCGTAAGTAGCAATCGTCAAAAAATTCAAGATTGAACAGAAAGCACATAATACAAGCAAAAATTCGAACATGAAACAAGACTAGTCCTTATTCCGAATAACGAATAGCTCACGAGAAAGAAGATCTGATGTTTGAGTTGGGACTTCCTTGTTTGGCGCCGAATGGACTGTGCAGAGCATGGCCTCGAAGAGTAACGATTTTCACTAAATGATTTGCATACCACTATTGGCGCGTAGGCAGGCCAGCAATCCCCGTCAATTGCATTGCGTTGCAGCAGAGGTTATAAGGTCTGGCATTCGGGGTCACCTGACGACTCTCCATGAGTCTGAATTTGAAATTCATGGTCTTTGGAAATGGAGTTCATCTCGAACAAAATTTGACTTTCACCTCCTCCGATTTGTATCAGAAGTCCGAAAGAAATTACCCCACAATGCAAAGCATCTGTTGGGCGGTCAATTTTTCCCTGCGTCTTCTCCCCTTAACACTTTGACCGCAACGTGCGCCACCGGTGGCCACGGAGAGAATTTTTTGTAATACTGCTTACCGTCCAGTAGTAAAACTCAATTTTCATAAATACTTGATCAAAGCTATAAATGAAGGCGCGATCCAGTTAATGTTTGCCATTCTCAAAATTTCTTTCTACAATTGACCTTAAAATTGAATTGAAAATTGAACTTCAGTTTAACCAATCGCGGTCAAAGTGTTGAGAGGTGTGAGATGCGACCTACTGGCAGGCGTCACCAGCTATGGACATCTCCCGGGAGACAATGCAGCCACCCGCGGCTCTGCCATTCTCCACGGGCGAAGAGCGAGCAGTGAATGCTGATGTCAATTTCAGGGTCAATACGAAGAATCTCTGCATGAGGCAGCCAGTGAAATTTAAATTAGCGTTTCACAGCGTGAAATTTGTTAATGACAGTCATCGGTAGGAGAAAAATTTGAACATGTTGCTGGTAAATTTTGAGTCACTTGACGTTGTTCATAAGTTATCGCCGTATGAGGCAAACACTCTATTTCAAAAATGTCATGGGTAAGACACGAAGACTTCAGCCTTTATTAATTTGTAATTATTCAATACATTATACCATGCATCTCACAAAGTCAATTCATACAAGATTAAGGCACTCATTAACAGCATTTGCTCAATTAGAACACCTTCAATCAAACATATTACCTAGTGTAAAAATAAAATGCGATCAAACCATAAAATTATTCGAGTCTTGTACGACAAACATTAAAGAATAGAAAAAGCTTATATTCTCATATTAATTAGCACAAGCAATAGTAACTAATTTCTGACGAGCTATTGTTAACAATAAAGTGAAGTGCCTCGTAGCATCGAGTAATGATTACGTAGTATTGACATGTGGTTAAAATGCGGCCAAAACTAACAATAACCTAATGAAATCAATAATTAACCAACATATAACAATTTACGAATAAATCGTATGGATATATAAACCAACAGAATGAAAACGGAGTTCGCGGTGAAAATACTTTAGCCAGCTTCGAGTTTTATTTTACCAATTTATGATAGGGAAAAACTAATACGTGATATCAAAGACCAAACAAAATGCTTTTAAGTCTCAATCCGGAATGCAGGTATGTCATATCAAAGACCGAGCAAAATACTTTTAATTGTCAATCCGGAATGCAGGATGATTACAATGTATTTTCTTCAGTCACGCGATAAAAACTGAAGGTCACTCGCGAGACGTTTCCGTCAACGCGTGCAGCTGCCACAGCGGCAGACGCAGCAGCAGAAATTAAAGCAGTGAAACAGCAGCAGAGCCAACAAACGCATCAGCGACGACAGTGCAGAAAGAAGCGTCAACTGCAATTGTGCCAAGAAAAACTATAGTTACAATAGAGCCGACAAAAGTTCAATAACAGTAGTACTGTCAACAGCATCAGCAACAATGGTAAAAAAAAATTCCCCGCTTCATCATCGACAAAAGCATCAGCAATATCAGTGCCGACACAAGTATTAGCAACAACAGAGTCAAAATACATCAGTAACCGCAGTGTCAACAAAAGCATCAGCAGTGCCAACAAAAACAACGGCAGTGCCAACAAAAACAACGGCAGTGCCAACAAAAGCAACAGCAGTGCCAACAAAAGCAACAGCAGTGCCAACAAAAGCAACAGCAGTGCCAACAAAAGCAACAGCAGCGTCAACAAAAGCAACAGCAGTGTCAACAAAAGCAACAGCAGTGTCAACAAAAACATCAGCAGTGTCAACAAAAACATCAGCAGTGCCAACAAAAACAACAGCAGAGCCAACAAAAGCAACAGCAGTGCCAACAAAAAACAGCAGTATCGACAAAAGCATCAGCAGTGCCAACAAAAACAATAGCAGCACTGCCGACAAAAGCAGCAGCAACAGCAGTGTCAACAAAAGCAGCAGCAGCTGAAGAAACAAGATCTAAAGGTCGCCACCTCAGCTAAATGCTAAATACTGGAGTAAATTGCGACATAATGAGGGCGGGATGTCACGCTATGAGGAGTATCATACAAAGAAGTTCAAGAGAAACTCCCTGCCAAGAAAATGAGATAAATCTCTCTGAAATTACAGAGTAAATGTCTCCATGATGGTAAGATAACAGAGCTTCAGGATGCTAACTCGATAAATGAGAGAACCTTTCCACTCAACCTTAAAATTAATGAAAATTAAAGTCATTGCAGAAAGAAAACAGAAAATTCCGAGTCCTGTTGAGAATTATTCTAAGAATTCGAAATGAAGGCGAAACTGAATAATTCACTATTCACTTTTAAACGAGTAATCAGTCCTTTGACATCTTTTTAACTGAGCGAAATCAGATATCACTGGTATGTTCAGAAAATAAATCCCTGCAGCTCATTTTTTCTTGGAAAAATTATAAATGAAATGGAAAGTAAGACCTAATCAACGGAAAAGTATGGTTATCTCCACAGATCTATGGTAATAACAGCTTGGGTCGCTCAAATACACGATTGGCTTACGTTTAGTAGCAGGAGAATTAAAAATTCATTAGCTTTCTCAACTGGAGTAACTGAATACATAAGAAATTTCCGGCCAAAAATTCAGTAGCTTGACATAGAAAGGTACGCATGAATGTTCAATACAGTGTTCATGTCTGCATATTTTTTATACTGCTCTCTAGTACGACATTCTTTTATCCCTATAAGCATTAAATGTGTTCTGTTCAATTACATGTTTAAATAGGAACTCACTGGGAATGATTTCTTTTCCGGGTGAAAACAGCAGATAACCTGAGAATTCGTGCAATCTTCATGCACAACGTGTTCCTATGAACGATCAAGTGAAACGCATCCAACTCGATATCTAAAACGGCAATTTCTATCTGAACGCAACTTCACCAGTTCAAATATATTATGTCTGAAATTTTACATAACTCCCAGGAGCTTGAGTGATAACGTGGTCTTTTTTCACGAAGTTAAGGAGAACACGAACTTGGCACTGAATATCACGGCTAAATGTATGTTACGGTGATCATATTGACGTGTCGTATTTTTGTCTTTGTGGAACAAAAATTCTAAAGCTGAGTTCACCTTCACCGCATCGAAAAAATTTAGAAAGATTTGTCTGGGGTTCAAATGTATTTTAAAACCCCATTAGACTCGTGTACAAAATAATTGTAATCAACAGTACAGTATTGAGCTCAGTCAAGCATCCTCGAGCAGCGTTTGGTACTCGTTCATGTGATTCAGAATTGTGAAGCGGAACTACAAAGAGAAAATACGCGAGAATTTGGACGGTTTGCTACGCTTCCTCGGACGCGTTAATAACTCGTAGATAAATTGAGATCGAGGCGCAAAAAAATGGTGAAAAAGATGAAGCCTGCACTTACGTAAGTGAAATTCGGGGCTGCTTCAGTTTGAAGCCTCACTTCAGTAAGCACACGCAGAAAATAGTATTAATAGCTATATTAAATTTAATAACATTATAAGGGTAACATAGAACTAATAATAATAGTAAAAACAAATTGAAAAATGATCAAATATTGCAGTCATCGCATTACTGTAATCATAATGCTGAAAAAGAAAACATTTTCTAGGCACGCAGAAGCACACGACTCACCTCTCCACGAATCATACTGCCGGTGTCATAGTCGGTGCCTCACATGACGTTGTCTGCAACACTCTTCAATTAATACATCCCACAGCTCCCACTAAATCTCTATAATGAAAGTTATTTCTGGAAGGCATTGGAGACAGACATTATTTTCATTTTCAACTCAAATAACACTTTTGCAGGAACTTTCACTCATTTTGGATTAATTTTTATTCATATTTCTCTAAGAGTACTCATTGAAATCTCATGTTTCTATCGAAATTTAATCAAGATGTGTATATATGTCACTATTTGCTCCATATCCTACCCTTCAAGATCCTATAATTTTCTATGTCCTCAGCTCAATCGCTTTTTTTTTTAGTATTCTACGACTACTGAAAGCATTCTAAAACCTATCGCACTCTTTCGCTTGGATCACACAACTCACTCAATGACAACAATTGGTCTCACTCTTCAGTAACAACGACATCGATTACATGAGCAACGCCGTGGGTTTCTTCATGAAACGCATTCTTCAGACCAATTCTGCGTCCCACAATCGAAGCTAATCACGGTTCTGTTACGGCTACGCTCATCTGAACCACTCATCCGCTGCTCGGCTAGACCAAAGAACATTCAATTCCGTGTGTGAAGATCAACACCAGCTGCCGGATTTCACTGGAACCGCACTGTTTTCTCTTCCCAGCTTATGGATTACAAAGACGCACTCCTTCCCTACGTCACGTCTGAAACCACACTGGCACTTCCAGAGAATCCAGACTTGCTTGGACCTCAAGGAACTGGAAGCGCTGTGCCGATTTAGCTGATACGGTGACGTCATAGATTCCTACCGTGACGTGGGGACTGCGTGACACGTCATCAACGGAACCGACGCACTTCCATCGCCTCTACATTTCACCGTGACGGGCTTATTTCTGACTCAGGCATGGATAGACTTTGAACATCTCAGAATTCCAGAATGAAGAGCTGCCATTGAAATACAGTAACAATAGACAAATGGTCATTGTTTTTTTCCCCAAACGAACCTGATAAATTTTATATTTCCACAAATTCTTTCCTCTGAAATCGATAACAACGATCCTTCATGTTTTTTTCTCAGTTCAATTCATCAATGAACGAAGAATAAAAAGAACAAATAAAATCTAATAAGAGAATATTGAACGAGAAGTACACAAAGGGCCTGTATTTTGGGTACGTAATTCCACAGGTTTAAGAATTGATTTGCGTCATTTCTAGTGCTTTGCTTATAACGGCCTGGGAGCGCCAGGAGCACGGCGGCAGCTGGTGTCAGCTAAACGCAAAATTGTTCATACGGGCGTCACCAGTGAACTATTGAAATTCAGAGTTAAATTGAAATTCAAAATAAATTCAAGTTACTGTGAATCCATGGATAACTGAACTCGTCTCCAAGCAGCATCGCAACAAAATCTTTATTCTAATTTCCAATGGAAACAGCATCCAGCATATCTCATAGTACATATAATTACCTCAAAATAAATATTTCATAGTACATGTAAAAAACTTGAAATAAATGGCAATTTTTTCGCTACCTGGTACTTTAAAATTGTAAAAATCGAATTTACGAGCTACTGAAGAGCATCGGTGCAACAAGGAAACACCGTTGCAAAGTTGAAGACAGCATCTCAAGGCCTGCTCTGCGGTCCCTCAGTAATGAAATTATCACTTTTGTGTACCACTATCAGTGCTCCTTCATAAAGTTCTTGCAACGCTTCACAACACAAATTATGAGATACATCAACACGTACTGAATTCGAACACTTTCCCTGCACAGCAATTTGTTCGACAACATCGCGTGACCTTACACTAAGTGCACGCTTAAAACAATTGCGCATGTTCTCGTATTTTACAAACATATCTTCACACTTGTTATGCATCATCATACCTGATACATACGATCACATTCATTGCGTATTTTATTGCATTCTTAAGTGCTCTTACGTATAGATGCTCTCGCAGGCTACAGATGTTCTCACGCGTCATGATTAATTAAACGTGTCATGAATGTTTACGCGTATTGTGAATATTTACACACGCCATGAATATTCACACACGCCATGAATATCCACTCACGCCATGAATACTCACACACGCCATGAATACTCACACACGCCATGAATATTCACACACGCCATGAATATTCACACACGCCATGAACATTCACACACACACACACAATGAATATTCACACACGCAATGAATATTCACACACGCGATGAATATTCACACACGCGATGAATATCCACACACGCGATGAATATTCACACACGCCATGAATATTCACACACACACGATGAATATTCACACACGCAATGAATATTCACACACACGATGACGATGAATATGCACACACACACGATGAGTATTCACACACACGATGAATATGCACACACACACGATGAATATTCACACATGCGATGAATGTGCACACACGCAATGAATATTCACACACACGATGACGATGAATATGCACACACACACGATGAGTATTCACACACACGATGAATATGCACACACACACGATGAATCTTCACACATGCGATGAATGTGCACACACACACGATTAATATGCACACACACACGATTAATACGCACACACACGCAATGAATATTCACACATGCCATGAATATTCACACATGCAATGAATATTCACTCATCATCAATGTTGACACATGTTGAGATAGCCGACACATTATTAACGCACACACACAAATGTTCCCAAGCGCAACATCACACTCAGAACGTCTACACGCACGTGTTGAAAGCGTGCGCCGATGCACATTGCAGGCGTTGGTTCCTACACTTTCACACAATGTACCGTAGCGCGCATGCGCAAACAGCAACGCTAGAAGAAGCCCCTGAATTCGAAGGTCGATTAGCCTGAGTGAGGGAGAACTCCTCGTTAGAGACACCAGAGAAGGAACACTGGCGGGGGAACTCAAGCACCGTAGTACTCGAGTGGCAAGCTTAAGCCTGCGAGTTGAGGGAGACGTCAATTGCAGTCACGCAAAGCAGCAAGAGAGACGGTTATTGTTAAGTGTATGTGTATTGAAGACTGGCTACGTAAGCTTAGTAAACACGCGATTGAGACAGCTCACTTCAGCCCCAACATTCGAGGAAGAGATTGTCCACTTCAGCCCAAGCAATCGAGAAACAGATTGTCCGTTTCAGCCCAAGCATTCGAGGAAGAGATTGTCCACTTCAGCCCAAGCATTCAAAGAAAGGAGATTGTCCACTTCAGCCCAAGCATTCAAAGATAGGAGATTGTCCACTTCAGCCCAAGCATTCAAAGAAAAAAGATTGTTCACTTCAGCCCAAGCATTCAAAGAAAAGAGGTTGTCCACTTCAGCCCAGGCATTCAAAGAAAAGAGATTGTCCACTTCAATCCAAGCACTCAAAGAAAAGAGATTGTCCACTTCAGCCCAAGCACTCAAAGAAAAGAGGTTGTTCACTTCAGCCCAAGCACTCAAAGAAAAGAGGTTATTCACTTCAGCCCAAGCATTCAAAGAAAAGAGATTGTCCACTTCAATCCAAGCACTCAAAGAAAAGAGATTGTCCACTTCAGCCCAAGCACTCAAAGAAAAGAGATTGTTCACTTAAGCCCAAGCATTCAAAGAAAAGAGATTGTCCACTTCAGCCCAAGCATTCAAAGAAAGGAGATTGTCCACTTCAGCCCAAGCATTCAAAGATAGGAGATTGTCCACTTCAGCCCAAGCATTCAAAGAAAGGAGATTGTCCACTTCAGCCCAAGCATTCAAAGATAGGAGATTGTCCACTTCAGCCCAAGCATTCAAAGATAGGAGATTGTCCACTTCGGCCCAAGCATTCAAAGAAAGGAGATTGTCCACTTCAATCCCAGCATTCAAAGAAAAGAAACTGTTGATACAGTAGCCAAATATTCGCGCGTGGCATAGACCGTCACACAGGAATCACACAGTGGAGACTGTTAACATAGGCCAAGTAATTCCACCGATAACATCAGCCACGTATTCAAGTGACAGTCTCAGCATCAGTCAAGTCAAGTATTCACGTGACTGAGACATTATCAGCCAGGCGTCTGAACAGAGGAAACTGTCGATTACAGACAAGCACCCGAGTATTTTGCGTCCGTTACTGTTAAACTCTTACGGAATGTAAATGTCGAAGGTAGTACTGCTAGAGAAATAGCAAAAAGTAGGCGAAAATATGTCTAAACGTTCACCATTTGAGATAGAGTTTTAAAAATTTGTAGTCCTTCGGACTTGTATAAACGTTTCGAACAAAATGAAATTGATTACGACATCCCAAGAAGAATCGAGTACTCAAAAACGACTAACGAACCCGTTATGATTAAAGTTATGAAGTTTACTCGCATCTATTACAGAAGTAAGAGCGGTAGCTATAAATTAAGAATAAAACTAGGAAAACATCTTACCCTTACCCGTCAAAGAGAACTCGATGCGCACAAACACGTTAAAGTTGAACATATTTTCGGTCTTTTCGATGTCATGCGCGACTCACCTGAAAAGAAGATAAAGAAAATTAGATTGGGTCCTCCAAAACGATCCAAAGCGAGCTCGAGTGATGAAACAAGTACCTTATTGAAAAGAAAATCGCCATAACGAGAGTTTAGCAATCACTTCCGCTCTATTATTTAGGCGGTCACCACAATGACATTGTACTTAGTGGTTATTTGTGCTTGAAAACACAAGCTTAAGGACACAAGCGGGCAATATTTTTTAGTCTAAGTCAGCGCAACGTACTGGAACTTGCAGCACGCGACGAAAGTATCTGCGCGAAACGATAAGGTGAAGGGAAAATCAAAGAAGAAGAAATGAGGACATTGGTGCAAGTGTTCTGTGGTAGGGCTATACCCTACGGAGTAAAAGGTAATAATTGCCTTGAACATAAGGCTGCTGCAACAGACATTGTCAACTCCGTTGTAATTAGTTAGAGACGCCACGAAGTAAACCTAATATAATCAAATGACGTGAACAAACCCTATTATCATACCCCACTTGGCGAAGCTAAAAAATTATTTACATTCTTTGAAGAGCACGAAGTACACAAGATAAAACCAGGACAGCCTCCTTAAATGTTCCACCTTTTTCCCCGAGGAGAAAATTTTCTCTGCAGGTTGATGCTTCCTCGCACAAGGTATCCAAAACACAACTATTTTGGCATTTATCTTTTGAAAGCTGCAGTACAGTCGTATGGTGACCGCTAGAGGGGTAAAAATAAGGCTGACACAAAGCGGTAAACTGTATAAGGGCCTGCATAAAATTTGTTCTCCAAACTAACTTTCAAATGCAAATAGGCTCCTTAGGCGTCAGAAGTAAGCATTCATGAGTTGAATTCAGGTCATTTTTCAGTAAATGCGAAATTCTTTTGAGTAAAATTATGCAACATTAGTTCAAAGAACATGCACGTATGGGAACAATATAAAACTACACTCGTTAGTTCGGTTACTAGGTACAAATACTATTTGCGTTTGCGTGCATGTATGCCTATACCGTCTCTAATTGTGAATATTGTTCTCTTATAATTCACAGTAAACATATCCAGAATACACAGGACAGAAACACCAAATTAGGTAAAAAATCAATGGTTAAAAGTTTCAATTACTGCAAAATTACCTCGGCATAGTTTCGTATGGTTCGGCCGGCATACTAAGCAACCATTCACACTCCGGCGTCTGTATTGCGAAACTTACCTCAAGAGTCACCGTGAGATCCAAATTCTGCTCGTGTACACTACAGTGAAGGACACACTGAGAATATTAACGTAAAATGAACAATGAAATTCAAGAAGAAGAAGAGAATTATATTAAAATTCGTCTAGAAAGTAATTCTCTGCTATTCTTGTACTCAGTATTGTCAGTACAAGTATTGAGACATAGTATAGTACTAGTATTGAGGTGTAGTATAAGACCAGTATTGAGGTGTA
Organism: Platorchestia sp. MABIK; assembly: GCA_014220935.1. NCBI lineage: Eukaryota > Metazoa > Arthropoda > Malacostraca > Amphipoda > Talitridae > Platorchestia > Platorchestia sp. MABIK. Next base: position 53,312 of record JACJUY010004326.1, read on the forward strand.
GTTTAGTACTAGTACTGAGGAGTAGTATCGAACTAGCATTGAGATGTAGTATAATACCAGTACTGAGGTGTAGTATAAGACCAGTATGGAGATGTAGTATAGTGCGTAAAAGCGATTTAATTCCACATGGAGTTGCTTCTCCCTTTAACGCATTTCATGGATGAGCTTGTCGAAAATTTAGTACAATTATTTTCAAGTACAGGGTCTGATGCAATCATTTCTTCTTGTTCTGAAGGACTGCAGAGGGGGAGGCATGCAGCCGCCCTCCAAGTGAACAGATGATTTGTTTGCCGTAATCTTGGTCCCGAGAATATGGCATGATACGATGCAAGTGAACTGATGCTCTGTTTGCCGTAATCTTGGTCCCGAGAATATGGCATGATACGATGCAAGTGAACTGATGCTCTGTTTGCCGTAATCTTGGTCCCGATAATTTGGCATGATACGATGCAAGTGAACTGATGCTCTGTTTGCCGTAATCTTGGTCCCGATAATTTGGCATGATACGATGCAAGGGAACTGATGATTTGTTTGCCGTAATCTTGGTCCCGAGAATATGGCATGATACGATGCAAGTGAATTAACTGATGCTGTTTGCCGTAATCTTAGTCCCGAGAATATGGCATGATAGGATACAAGTGAACTAATGATTTGTTTGCCGTAATCTTAGTCCCGAGAACATGGCATGATAGGATACAAGTGAACTAATAATTTGTTTGCCGTAATCTTAGTCCCGAGAATATGGCATGATAAGATACAAGTGAATTAATGATTTGTCTGCCGTAATTTTAGTCCCGAGAATATGGCATGATAGGATACAAGTGAATTAATGATTTGTTTGCCGTAATCCTGGTTTGAGAATATGGCACTATGACACAAGTGGAAATTTAATAATTAGATTTAAAGATTATGCATCAGTTTCAGCCTCCCAACCATAATAGAGGTTTTCCGAGATAGGAAAGATGGAAGCAACATAAAATATGGAGCTAATGGAAAGCGGAATCTACGCTCAAGGTGTGTTCTCACGCAAGATCCCCTGCGCAGAGAAGCAGTAAGTTGAGAAGAACGATTATAAAACAAAATAAAAGTTGAAGAAGAATGTCAGAGGTACAGAAAAAAAACAGCAGTAAACCCCAAAAACGATGGTTCTTGACCAAACAAAACCCTATTTTATTTCAAGAAGAGGAAGGCCTTCTTAACCTTTCGATCGGGACTTCACATATTCCGCCTGCCATTGCTAATTTCCATAGATACAATAGTTGTCTCACCTGAAGGGGTCAGTAACAAAACCAAATAATGACAATAACAACCAATATTTAATAGCACTAATAAAACGACAAAAAAAATCCCATATATAATGAACAATGGTTGCATCATCTTAATGAAACACCACAGATGCATTATAAAACATCAGTTAACCTTGCATCATTAACAAACATCGATAACTAGTATCGTCAACTTGCATAAAATAATACTTATTCAATTTCAACCTAACCTAACTACCAGCCAGAGACCTCGCATCTTCCTCCTGGAAACGCCCATTTTCTCACATACACTAGTTACGTTCTCCTGAGAGGAAGAAGGTATAGATTTCTCCCTGAAAACTACAGAACTAAATCAGTGTTAGAAATAGGAAATATTTCGCGCTTCCCAAGAATGGATGTTGCATCCCACGTGATGTGGTCTAAAATTCTGCCTGCACTGCTGGATGTGGCGACAGGATGCGCAGCGTGGTGCTGCAGCGGAGCGGATGTGTGGGGATGAGGGAGGGAGTATTTTGGGGAGGATGGGAGGCGCGTTGGAACAGAGGGAGCAAGGGGGGGGGAGTAACGAGCAGCAATGCAAAGAGGAAAAGTGAAAACTTCTCCTCGTGAAATGGAGATCGAGGCAAGTGGGAAATTTGGAGGTAGAGCAAGTTGCTTCGCAACTTGAGCACTACCTTTTTTTTTTTTGACGTAGTGATACATAGTCTAAAAATTGATAAAACACTATTTATACGTTTCTGAGAGATTTCACAATTTATTGTTTCATTTTAACAGAGTTAAATGAGATTTAGTAATGAAATAGAAATATAATGAAGCTACGAATCAAAATGAATTAACATAGCCCCGATACACAATGAACGCAATTCAAATATAGCATCAAAAGAACTATGAAATAGTAACAAAATAAAGTGCATTTAGATTGTTTGGAACTTTCATGTTATTTAGAAATGAAACTCACATTAATACTGAAGAGTTGCCCAACAGAGGAAAAGAGAATCCCCCAATTATGAACAAAATCATAATAAATCAGTCAAAATAGAGTCAAAATCATAGTTTAAAAATGGAGAAATCATTTTTCAAACTTCTCTGAGAAATTTTAAACTTTATTACCTTTACACTGTTCAACGAGATAAAATTGTGAAATATACATTTGGCGAACTGTCGCTTACTCTAGAAACAGCGTAAAACTTTACAAACAGTCCAACTTCTCTGAAAAATTGCAAACTTTACTGTACTACCTTAACCCCTGTTTAACGAGATGAAATAATGAAATAAATTAAAATAAAGCTACGAATCAAAATCAAATTAACATGGGTTCGATACAGAATGAACACAATACAGGTAAAGCATAAAAAAACTATAGAAGAGTCATAAAATAACTAGCACCCAGATTGTTTCGTCATAGCAGTGTGGTTTAAGGACCTGCCCTTCCGTGAAGGCATCGAGGGTTCGAATCCCGGCTATGGGTGGCGATTTTCTTCATTGGGTATAGGGGAAAAATTCCAAGCACAATACCCCACTCTACCCAGGTGTCTGAAATGGGTACCGGTCTTGTCCGGGGAAACGCATCCTGGTGTTAGTTTTAAGGCATTTGAAAAACCAATCTACAAGGTGATATGTATCAGGCTTGAATTGGAAATAAAGCGTCCCTAGATGCCGATGTTTATTGGTTTTTTCACGTTACTAAAAAAGGGAATCCCCTTAACACTGAAGAGTTGCCCAACAGAAGAAACGAGAATCTTACAATGAAGGACAAAATTGTTGAACACTGGCAGGCTGTGTGCTGCATGGTGCTCTCATCAACAAAATATGAAGAGAAATGAAAACTTAACCGAGACCTACAGTACCTCAGCATAAAACCAGAACAGAAATCCCTCCAGAAATAAGTGATTTTGATTTGTAAAAGGTTAGCACATAGGAGTTCATGCCCTCAGATTAAATGCGTTGGTTTAACAAGCCTCACTAACCATAGCAAAGGTGTTACAAAGAATGGTAAGAAGAAGGTACCATTTAGTACGGAATTGAAAGGACGCGAAATCTAATGCACAACGTGAGTCTCCACACCCTGCGCATGGAAACAGCAAAATAGAAAGAAGTTTATGAAAAAGATAGTAATTGAAAATCAAAGTCATAAATGGTTTAAAATGCAGTAACGAACCGAAAAAAAATTCTGCCTAACAAAATTTGAAAAAAATTTCCAGAGCAACAAAGATTAGATTATATTAGATTTTAGTTTAAGCCTCCATAACAGCTAGAGAAAAGCGTTCCGAAGAGATGAAGAAGGAAGGCACCATTTGGAATCAAGATAAGAGAATGCGATATCTATACAGAAGGGGCATACAAACAGTGTGTAGAGAAAGAAGTTCATGAAACAACATAAAAGTTAAAGAAAAAAGTACTAGGTGCTCAAAAACAGGACAGCAGTGAATCGAAAAAACTTGGTCCTCAACATTAGAAAAAACCTTTTATTTCAACAAAACTCAGAAACTCAGCCCACCTAACTCAGCTCGGGTCCTCGCACATTTTCTCCTGCCTAGAGCAACAAAAGGAAAGCCTATTTACCCTTCATCTCGGAATCACACATCTTCCTGAGAGCCCTGATTCCAATAAATACAATTGTTGTGTCCCCTTTAGGAAACATTGCAAAACGAAACATTGGTGGTTAACCTTTCATCGCCAGATCTCATACTTAAGTCACTGCACTACAAAGTTGCGCGTCAGTAGACGTACACAAGGAAGTGTATTGTCTTAGATAGATTTCATTGATCCTAGATTCTGGGCCTAAATCTGTGGCGTGACACAGCTGCAAGTTGTTATTGCATGTCATTGCATGTCTCCGTGGCCACAGAATAGGTGAAATCAGAGAGCGAAGAGAAGAGATCACTTTGTAAGACCCCTTGAAAATTGGAAATCTATGCACAAAGCGTGATCCCACTCAGGAAACGGTATGCATAGTAGCAGCAGTTAGGAAGGAAGAGGAAAAAAGCCTAAGAAGAGATTGCAAAGAAAGCAAAAAACTGAGAGATCCCAAAAGGGCACAAAAGATAGAAGTCTTGAAGGCCTACCTATCGCTAAAATAACCTAATTGTACCTTCCTGGGGGTGCAGGTACCCACAGAAAACGGTAGGCAAACCTAACTAATAGAAGCCTATTGTCTATCCTATGCCCCTCATGAGACTCGAGTAAGAATATACTTGGTTATGAAGCACAAGTTAAATTAAGAAGTTTATATTAAAACATTCACTGCGACGTGAGCCACCGGTGGCACACGGAGGGAATTTTCATAATGGTGCTGACTGACCCGTAGTCACAAACTCAATTTTTATAAATACTTAATCAAAGCAAAACAAAGGCACGATCCAGGTAATGTTTGCTATTTTCAAAATTGCTTACTATAATTGACTTTGAATATGAGTTGAATACTGAACTTTTGTTTTTATCTGCCACAATCAAAGTGTTAAAAGGTGTTCAAACATGCATTCGTACGAACGGTTCATTCGTACCATTTAGCGAACAGGTAGTTTTATGAAGGATATTCAAGTACGAGCTTCCTATATTATCAGGTCGTACCATAAGTTTGGTCTGTTTTTTACTAGTCTAGGATGAAATGGAGAGTAAAAGCATATCAAGTAACGGTTATTTATTCAACAACAAATTCTCCATCGTTCGTCAGTAACAACGTCTGACCACCTACTTACCAATTTTTTAACGCCTCGTTCATGGAAATCTTTTGTTTTTGTTCCAAAAAAAACCTGCAATTCATTTTCACTGCGTTTTTTGTCTTTCAGAGTTTTTCCCTTTATATTGTTGTCTAGACTCCTAAGGAGACAGAAGTCTGAAGGAGCAATATCTGGAGAATGGGGCGGATGCATTAATGTTTCCCATTTCAGCGTTTCAATTTTGTCCAAAGTCATTCGTGCTCTATACGAACGCGCATTGTCGTACTGAAGGATGACACCCTTGCGATTGACCAAAGCTGGGCGCTTCTTCTTTAATTAAAGCGGTATTTAGTCTTTGCAACTGTTGACAATACAGTTCTGCAATGATTGTTTGGTTGTTTTCAAGAAGCTCGGATTGAATAATTCCTCTCATATCTCACCAAACACACAACAAAATTTTCTTCGACTAGAGTCCGAGTTTTGATTGTGATCGCGGTTTTGCACGTCGATCTAGCAATTGATGACGTTAAACATAGCTACACATAATCCACTTTTCATTTCCGGTAATAACTTTATCCAGAAAAGGTTCTTGCAATTGGCAGGAATCCTTAAATGCACAAACGTTCACGCGCTGCTGACGATTAAGAGCGGAGAGGTCATAAGAAACCCACTTCCCAAGCTTGGGTTTCTTTCCCAGCTTCTTTAGGTGACGTTGAATTGTCACTGCACTCACATGAAGTTTAGAGCTCAATTGCCTTATGGGTGCTGCAGGGTTAGCTTTAAAATTGTTATAACGGGAAAACGGACAGGATTTAAGATACGACCTGATACAATGAAAGAGCTTAACACAGTGTTTGCTTGAGCACCGTGAAAGGAGCAAGAACTCTATTCAAAATATTGAAGCCTAAACAGAATTGTAATGTATCTGTCACTCTCCTGAAATAGGCAGGTGCACTGCAGTGAGCAATTCTTCTTCGTGGAAAAAAATCGAATATGCATAATATGGCTTACCTAACAACATACTCTTAAAACACTGCGTTGTAACAAGCGTTTCAGGCTCATCAACGAGTTCCATGAAAGTTTACATTAAGGAACGCTAATTTTTTGGGTCAAGTTGATAAAGGATTTTCTCTAAACACATGTCATATTCCCCTTCTTTAGCGAAGAAGGAATAAAAATGTAAACCTTAAATGAGACAATACGAAGTGTAGATTGTCTATCAAATCCCCAAATTGTACACATAAAGCATAGACTCGACAGCTCATCGCCTTAAGAGCTGTTCAGGGAAGCTCTGACATCGACAATGAGTGATCCTTAAAATGGGGTGACCGCCCGTCGATAGCATCGCCTGGTGTTCAGGTAACCCATGTGCAGTAATTTCGAACCACAGTCACACAATCGTAGTCGTCCACACATAAACCAGATACTCCATTACCAAGATCATTACTGAAACAAAACACTCACAGGCTCAAGAGCAGTGGGCAAAATAGCAACAATCTAGAGTGTTTGTCAATGATTTGGAGATATAGTCCATCCGGCCGCTGGCTTGTTCAGGCAGGCGGGCTGAGAAGGCGTTTGACTCACGCGAGCTTCACGCTTCAGTAACACAGGAAAACAACCATTAGACCTGCGTCACTGAGACTTGTGTCGCACTCACGTTTTTTTGTAAGCTTCATTAGCAAAAGGACTCGACGGCATTTCAGCCCCGTCACAGGTTGGCGAGTAAAAGTGCGTATATCCGTCGTTGGCCGAGAGAGGATACCCAAACGATTTGGTCTTGTTCACAGTATTTCCTCAGAGGTACAACATGAATTCAGCGATTGATATTTTTATTCGATTAGTTTTACGTATTCTGTAAACACATGTTAGTCGTTTTTATGATGTTTTTCATCGCAGTACAGGAGTTCGGCACATATGCGAAAAGTATTATCTCGAGTTTCGAGGGAGAAATCCACACAAAAGAACATTTTAAGAAGTTAAAATTCAATCGAAAAAGTTTAAACAATTAAGACACTTCGTAATTCTATTGCTGATCGACAAAAATGTCAAGGGAGGCTATGATGCTGTCCGGTGCAATGAATTGAAACGGAAAGTTCTCAGGGAAGTTACATGAATTTCCTTATTTTTCTAAACAATTATGTGTGGTAGCTGCTCATCACAATAAAACTTTAGCCGACAGGGTGATGATAATTTTGAAGTGGAACTGAGCAATGGGGAAGGATTTCGAAATTAAATAATTTGTTGTTTCTTATTATTGAAAAAGTTGTCACCCATGAACGTTGCAGAAATTATTTGAACACAGGAAAAAATTTTCAGCTATCATTATAGCTCTAGCAGATACGGCTGAAGAAAAAATAGCGAAGCTTAACGATTTGGAAAAAAGTTCATATTAAAGAAAACTTTGTGCAACCATTAGTAGACAAATTTACTCAGTATAATTTCATTCGGAGGGCTCAGTAACACTGCAAAAAGTCTGGAAAAACTACCGTTTACATTTCAGAAGTAACAAATAGAAAATTCGTCAACTAAACATCTCAATAGCTTCACCAACTCGTGTTGGTTTACGATTGAGCAAGTGTTACATAACCAAATGAGTACATGAAATTAATTCAAGCTGGTCGTCGACGTAGATAAAAACGCAAGCTCATTTTTGGCATTACTGAGCGCAAGTCAATTCCCAGAATAGAAAACCGGGGCTTCCGCAACTTCTGGGACTTGCGCAGCCACAAAACAACGTCACACATGCACATGCACCCTCGTCCACAACTCATGACGTTGTACTCACACTTGTCTTCAACGCTAAAGGTGACATTGCACAAAGAAATCGTCAGCAGTTCGTGTCGTCATGCGTAGAACAGTCTTGTTCTTGATGAACACAGCCTCGCGTACCGACTATTCAAGTTTATCCATAACCTCTGACAATAAATATGAGAACGTAGAATCGTTTACAGCTTCTGGCATGGTATTAAGCAATGTGGCGCGGTCTACATCAGGTCAAAGAACATTTGTATTACAACATCAACAGTTTCTGAAGTAGCCTACGCAATGCTACACATTTCACGTCCATTACAATTATTATTGTTAGTTACTTAGGGCAAGACTCCCTAATCGCCTAAAATGCGATTTCATGAGAGCGAAGAAGAGGAACCATTTAATACGAACTGCATAAAATGAGGAACCAATTCACTCTGTGAGTTCCTGCGCGTACGAACAACAAGTTAAGTATAAAGAAATGAACAAAAGACAAAAAAGGATACCGAAGAAGATTTGCACGCTGAAAGAAGCATGGTGGGCACGAAAAAAGATCATCTACAGCTTAGGTAAACTAACAGCGCTGATGTTACACTGGTTCCCCACCTCACGTTCGACTGCTTCCAACTCTTCCAGGTAAGTCTTCCTGGAATGCTCAGTGTTGTACGTAGTCATGCACTGCGCTAGATCGTGGCTTAAACTAACACCATTGTTTATTGTTAGAATATAAATCTATTTACCTTAAGCACAGTTCTTCTTGGGGGTACCAGTTCCCATAGCATACGATGGAGGAGATTAACAAATCAAATCCCATTCCCTATCCTATGCCCCTGAGAGGATAATCTAGATAATCACTTCATAGCCATGTGGCTTTAGAACCTGCCTCTGTGAGGGCAACGAGGGTTCGAGTCCTGGCGCTGGGGGCGATTTTCTCCGTTGGGTATAGGAGAAAAAATTCTAAGCACAATACCCCACTCTACCCAGGTGTCTGAAATGGGTACCGGTCTTGACCGGGGGAAAGCGTCATGGCGTCCTGGTGTTAGTTATAAGGCATTTGAAAAACCAATGTACAAGGTGATATGTATCCGGCTTGAATTGGAAATAAAGCATCCGTAGATGCCGATGTTTGTTTGTTTGTTTGTTTAGAGCTCGCGACGGGAAATATTCATTCCACATGCAGAGCCAATGCAGTTTCAGCCAAACAACGTCTACTCCTTGTAACGACACACGCACGCACGCGCACTGATCTTCCTTCTGTTATGACTAATTTAGCATCATTTACTCATCAAGACGTGTCAGACTCGTCTGCAGCCCGTTACGTCACACGCGAGTTTGTGACGTTACATCGCATTTGGCTTTACACGACACGCACATCCTTTAGCGGCTGGTGTTGTGCTCAGAGCCAAACTAATGATCAGTCTTTGTAACTTCTGGAAAACATTTTGGATGTTTCTCTGGTTGAAATGAAATTCCATAAACACTAATACGTGATCTATGTTTATGTTCAAAATTACTTTTTATCAAGGCTGCTTGTAGGATCTGCTTACTTTATTTCATTACGTAAGCTTTTTTCGGAAGAAAGCGAATCGTTAGCTTCGATTTAAGTTTTTTCTTGACTTGAAGGTGAGTTGACTTAATGATACATTTTTTTTGTCGCGCGTTGCTTCTTGCAAGACAAGTTACAAGGCTTCACGCGCCTGAACTTCCCAGCCAAGCACGCAACAAAAATACGTCAAGAAACTTCAACTTGCTAAAATAACACTAAAAGCAAAAGTAAGTACCACAATGCCTGGATACATTAGTTTATCCCACCAAAATGTTTATTATTGAACGATAAATGTAACTTTTGTCTTTTTTTCTCTATAACAAAATTTTTAGAGATTTATTATATGCAGAGAAAGGGATATCAATCCAGTTGTGTCACCCATTATTAACTGAATTATAGGACGCCAATTTTAACTATTTTTTATTCTAAAGAACGTGTAAGTAGTAAGCAATACTGTTCAGTTAGAATGCGTTCCGCCAAACAAAGAGCAGCAAGAACACTCACCACATTTTCGAAGACGTACCACGTCGTTTTGGGTAGAGAGGGTTCAGAGGACGTCTTAATGGATAAGAATCCTTCATAATCTTCAGGATTCATTCCCTTTGGAAGAGTGACTGGATCGCTCTTTTTTCTCCCAGAATTGAGAGTGCACACATTGTAACCTATGAGCATGCTGGTGATGTCGCTAAGTGCGTTGGTGGCGCTGTACTGGTCCCTGCCAAACTGCAGCTTCGACACATCGAAGAGGCTGCCATACCGCTGCAGAATGAGCTTCACCACTTCCCCCGGGCACCGCACAGCGCTACCAGAATTTAAAGTCATTTCTGGACTGGATAAATGCTGCTCGTACAGTTCCGCGTCCATCAGAGCTGCTTCACTCACGTAGCTCCTCATTTCGTCACTCGTCTCGAGACTTCAAAGTCAACTGGAGAGTTTACACAATTTGATAATACTTCATGAGGAAATTGTTTCTCTACATGACGTATCGCACAGTGATGAACGATACTCGCAGTTCTCTATCACGAATACTATCGTAACAGTTAATTTGTAATTTTCCTTAATTTCTCAGGCTGGGTTTTCTAATACGCTATTTTCCAACAGAAGCAACGATGGGAACAATAAGAAAACGAATAGCTATATTTCATGAGCTCGTCAACTGATTTTTTTCCTTTTGACTTCTGCGAACTTGAAAATAATTTATTTAGTTCAAACAGAAAGAACTAAACAGAGGATTTAATTCTTCTTGTTTAGATGTATAAGTTTAAGTTGTTTGGTAAATACTTATACAAAAAATTACAAATTAAAAAAGCTTCAGAGGAAGCAAACTACAGACAAATTTATTATAAGCCGTGCGTGGAAAAAAATTAAACTAGTGTTTTCTTCCGTCGTTTTAATTATTAATTTACTAGCGACGATATATGTTGTAGATTAACAGAGCTTTCAGAGAGTGAGGAACTATTGCTGCTATCACTAAACTTGATCGTAAATTATAATAATGATTTAGAAAGTTACTGTATTTGCTAGAAAAAATCAACAGTCATTTACTTATGAATTTTAACTTTCTTATGCTGCGTATACATATTTAATAAAAGTTAAAATTCTGTAAAGTGACGCCAAGTTGGGGCGATGACCTAACACCTACACTAAAATATCTATCGGCCGACAAAGACACAATAACGGCGCCTGAAATGAAGTTCAGTAATGTCATTCCCATCCTGAACTGGTGGGAAATTGAAAATTTTTTACAAGTTATTTGAAGTAATATTATGTAACTTAGGAGATACATTCAACAGCACGTGAAAGAGGTGTTGACGCATGAGCACAAGTAAGGAAACTGACGCTTTACATGGCGCGAGCAAGGCAAGAGAGAGGTGAGCCTGATATGTGTATGCATCCGCTGCTTGGTAAACAGATCATGTTGTTTGTTCTTTTAGTGTCTAAGTGCTTACAGCTTTGAATAATTACAATAGAACATGAATGTCAACTAAGTAAATGCAGAAAATGATTGTCAACTAAGGAAAAACCGACAGAGTGATCAACTCTAAAACATCCGCACATTTTAAAACTGGTTTACAAAGAATGCAATTAGTAATGCACGAGAGAAATGCTTGTTCTTTCATTCTTTAATTAACTAGATATTGTAGTTGGTAGAGCACCAAGCATGAGCCTTATGACATTGTTTGTATACCTCGCTCTCCCCCTCATTATTCCAGGCAGCGCTGCCTCTTGTACGTATAGCACAACATATTCGACAATGTAGTAGTAGTAGAAATGCCCCTAAAAATGTTCAACCAATTCCAAACTGGGAGCTTATTCGGATACTGCAAGACAATGATAAAGTTTAAACTTTTGTAGCCAAGTTATCATGCAACTGGCCCTCATTTAATCAGAACGTTGAAAAAAAGCATGCCCTCATTTAAAAAATTCATGAGGTAATTTCAAAAGATTAGATTAAACCTTCCTAACAGCAACAAAAGCGTTCCAAAAAGAGGAAGGAGGCAGCCAGTATTTAGTATGGACTTAAGGGAACGCGGAATCTATGAACAAAGTGCATCGAAATAGAAAGTTGAAAAAGAAGTTCATGAAATAAGATAAAAGTTGAAGTAGAAAGTAGTTGAAGCCCAGAAACAAGAGAGTATTAAACCGAAAAAGATGATCCGTAAAAAATCCTATTCTGTTTCAACTAAAGGTTTTTACGCACACAACCAACAAAAGTTACTTCGGTCACCGCCGAAGTCAACGCAAATGTGTGGCCGCATGCACCGTACAGCGATGATGCCTCAATAGATGCGTAAGACAAAACTTTTTTTTTCGAGATAACTCAAATAATAACATTAGTTCGATCAAGGCTAAGCTGTTTGCTCATTTTTATATAGCCTGAATTACCTTCAGTGTTCATTCTGAGAAATCCACGGAAATAGCATCACACAAAGATGCCGTAGCGCAGTACTGGAAACGATCTTTTCAGGAAGTGGTTAAATCATTAAAGCATTTTAATAAAATCAGTTTCAGGGTCAGCAGACATTGACTAGTATCGGTTGTCAGATTCGTATCGGTCATGTGGTGTTTAAATGCAAGCGATTTTCGATTTTAAGCTACGCTCAAGATAACTCGAAGGATAAAAGCTTCCACTCCATATTTCATTTTGACGCCACATTTTTTCTCTTTTGCAACTTACGTACTACAAATATTTCACGCGACGTGTGACATATAAAGCGCTTTTACAAAAACGCAACAAACCTTTATTCCATCAACTCAACCATTTAAATCTCAGCAACCAACTATAAGTTTACATTTCATCCACATGATTTCTGCCAGAAGGATTTGCACAAAATTTCTTCGAGAGGGTAAAAAATGTTCGCGCTGGTAACGCTCTTTTCCACGTTTTTATCTGATTACCTGCTCAAATTTTTTCAGAAATGTTTCAACGTCTTTCATACACTATATTCACTCTAAGTTCACCACAATCTTTCACAAAACGGAAGTTTACCTTCGCACAAAAGAAGCTCTCGAGCATGAAATTAAAAGAAAGTGTGCTCCGTAAAAAGAACAAGTGATTGTTTTACGCAACAAACAATCTCATCACTCTCCAATCCTTTCACTTTAACCCTGAGAACTTCCGCGAAAACTCGAGTCTCTCGAATAATAACATCTCTTGAACATTTCCTGTGTTCAACATCTCTTGAAAATTAATTAAAAACTTCGACAAACACATTTCTGAGAAAACTGGAAGCAGCGCATGCAAGACACGCAGAGGACTTGAAGCTGGTGCAATGCACTTCATCACTCACCTCTATACTCATGTTCCAGCGTGGTCTGATTTGCAATCCTTATCCATCATAGATGATCTCCGGAGCACTTAGTCACAAGACATTGGAATATTTGTTAACACAAAAAACCTAGCACACATCAATTTATACTACCACATAACACGTACTTGACTTTCGTTATATCACAACACTTCACAAGCCCAGACACCATCATTACATGGGGGCTGATGTTACACTGGTTCCCCACCTCACGTTCGACTGCTTCCAACTCTTCCAGGTAAGTCTTCCTGGAAAGCTTAGTGTTATACGTAGTCATGCACTGAGCTAGATCATGGCTTAAACTAACACTATTGTTTGTTGTCAAAATGCTTATCTATTTACCTCAAGCACAGTTTTTCTTGAGAATAAATGGATAAAAAACATTAAGGTAGTTTCAAATGATGTGTACGGCTAACTCTTATCAATACCTATGGCGACCTCTGGCAGCAGCTATATTCCCGAACGAATGAACTTCGTTGAGTCGTACATCCAATACGCTCAACGTTACGCTCAGCAATCGCACGCACCTATAGGTTACCTGGCAACGATGCGAGACCAATAACTTTCTGCTTGGGAGCAGTTCAGTAACTCGGGCTCGGATTATGTTGTATCTCCAACCCTTCATTGCCCATCAATACACAAAGGTTCGAATAAGGGAAAGTCTTTCGTCCAACCACGTTCCGAAGCTCAAAGAGTTAGAACTTATGTTTTGTTCTTAAATAGTTGGTTTTATAGGGCGTTTCAATCTTAAAAAGTAATTCTATAAACTTCTGTAGCATGTCGACTAATTCACTGCACACTTAAAAATAAAAAATAATTTTGACTGAAGTGTTTTGCTGAGTCACATCCCTCTCTTCGAATCTAAAGCACATCCATCGATCTTAAAACCACTATTTCAGGTTTACAGTTCTTATTACCACACTGTGATTGTGTTTGACAAGAGATGGGAATTACGTATTCTCATACACTCCGGAGACTTGCGGGTATAGTATCTGGCGGTGGCTGGCAACCAACACGAACAGGTGCAGCTGGACGCGTGAGCCGCGGTTGCCTGCTTTGGTGAGAGTGGGGACGCAACCTCCCACCAGCGTCTAGTGATACGTGAGCGACACGAGAGCAGGGAAAACATGAAGTAAAACGTTCGCAGCATTGGGATAGTTGAGGGTATTCGTGGAATATACGTATTTTGAGAGACCTTAATTTTTTAATTATATGAATTTGCTTGAATATTCAGCCCCCATGTTAATAGCTTTGCCCAATTGAACACATAATGTCCGGGAAAGAGATGTGGTGCACAATTTGAAATATAAATTATGAAATCAAGTAGTAAGTACCAATTTATAAATTAATGAATCCTTTAGATTGATCGAACCAGAGTAACGGTACATGCGCAATTTACAAGAATGCAGATTCCAAAAAAGTTTGAAAATGATTCATCGCAAATTAATTATTAACGGATTCGAACGGTAAGCGAAGACTTCAGAACCCATATCAAGGTGAGTAAATAATTCTATTCTCACCTAAATTCACGACAGATGCTTCAATTTATAAAAGGTAAAGTAAGGCTTAAACATTCATTATAATACTAATATTCAATATACTCTACATTTAAAAATAGTTCACTTCGTAATATTTTTCAGCTCAATCGAACCAAAATCAAATTTATCCCAAAGTCGCCAAAAATAAAGAATTTATTACTTAAGGCGATTTCCAACAAATTAAAAGAGTAAGAAGATGAATTGGGTAAAATCAACATCAACGTATGCATGTATGTTTAGGGTGTTTTAAAATCTTTGGAGAAACTTTTGCCCAACGTTCCAGTATGTTAAATAAGTGTATTTTGCTCAACGAAGAGGTGTCCAAAAATGCTTTCTGTAAAAGTTACGAAGGTTTGTGAGTGAGAGCGTGTCCTCGAGTTTATGATTAAACGAAATTCAGGATAAGTTTAGCTACTAGGAATACAGAGTTTATGGTGCAGTTAGCATTCACAATATAGGTGCTCGAAATTCTTCCCATCTGTTGCTATATAGGCGTGGATGCGCTAACAGAATCATTGCCGAACATGTGCGAAGACGCCAGGAGTTTCAGAAATCTTTGCGCAGGCATTAATAATCCAGCTGAAAAGTTTTTCTTCAGGCAAAACTGGTGTTTCGCACACTAATATTTCAAGGAATCCCCAAAGGCAGAAGTTTGTGGACGTCAGGTCAGGAGACCTTGGCGACCAAGAGCCTTGACCACAGCACTGCGAACTTAATCGTACTTTAACAGATGAAGTTTCGGTACCTTTTTAATCAAACACTTTTGGAGACTCTTCCATGAAGTTGAGTGTGCTTACTTAACCTGCTTACAGGTCAAAGTCCTTACCGTAAAGTTTGGTCAAAGAATTCTGAAACACCCTGTACATATCATAGTACGAAATACCATTCGCCGGCCCGCACGAAACCACCCTAAATTATTTTACAATTATGAAATAGTACTGTTCTTTAATCACATTAGGTTAAAAAATGTTTACAACGTACCAAAAATGTATTTATAATTTATTTAAATACTTTTAAAAATATCTTTGTAATTTGAAACTTTTACTAGACAAAGGACGAGTTCAACCTTTGAAACATACGAAAAAAGAAATATTCGTAATAAATCCTACAATAAACAAAGAAACACAGAAAACATATTGGCAAAAAGTATCACGTTGGTACAAATTTGAGTCCGATATTTAGAACGATTGAAAAAGATATCACGGATGTTTAAAATCACATTTGTCATTTATTTATATTCTGCTATTAAAAGGTAATACGTCTGTGACTAAACTAAACGATTTTCTTTCAGATTATCTCTATATATTACGTTTAAATTTTTCATAAATATTGGCTTCAATGTTTATCGTTTCTAAAGATCACATAAGAAATGTTCCACTGTACTAATTTCGTAAAGAGGTTAATGCACGTGCGGCAGGAAAATCTATTCAGAACACTTATGAGTATGATGAAGTGAATGAAAAGTTACAGGAGATGGTTTTCTCGTTTTCGAAGTGGTGATTTCACTTTAGTAGATGAGCCTAAGATGTATAGGCTGCCCAAGAACACTAGATTCTGGTCAGCTGAATGTTCGAGAGTCCAAGAATCTTGCTGTTACCACCATGAAAATTGCACGACAGACGAAAAATTGCATTCCGAGGACTGCAGAACCATTTTAGTGGACGTGGGTTAACAATAGGAGTAGAGATTGAAAATGAGTTGAATTTGTATTTCGAATCTAAACCAAAAGAATTTAACAAGCGAGGAACTTATAAGCTTGTTGAAAGGGGGAATGAAATCATTAAAAGCAATGGAGAGTATGTTTATGAAAAATTATTTCCATAGTCATTGGCTTATTCATTTTCCCCCAAGATCTTCAAATCGGACATTACTTATGCACCAACCTGACATATGTAACATAATTGGAAATCCTATAAATATCCCTATTCAGTAGAATCGGCTTCTCTAAATTCCTAGAATATGCTTTCTATAAGGTCTGAAGCTATCCATATTCAAGACCCTATAGTTAAGGATACACAACAAGGGCTTCTTTTTCAGTGACCAAGTTCCCGGAGCCGATTAAGAATCGCCCAAGATTCTTAGAATCTCGAAAGCCATAAGATACACCATTCCAGTGAGGAACTTAACAGTGCAAGAATGACAATGAACTCAGGAAAACATTTCAGAAATTCGGTATTCCGTTCAGTACCATACAGGCTATTATTATGAAGTTGAAGTTTGAGGGAATAGTAGCGAATCAAATGAGATCAGGTGTTCCACGCAAGTAATTGCTATGAGATCGGTTCAAGCTTCTAATAACGGTAAACAAATATCCTGCAACATTTCATCAAACACTCACAGATCATGCGACTTCAATAGTTGTGAACGTAACTACAAAAATCGCCAAAGCTACGTGCAAAGATATAAAAAAACGCATTATTCGAAGACTCTCAAGTGCGACAAAAACCACGTTGCTGCTCGAACTAACTCACTGATGCTCTTCTCACCAAAAACGGAGACTATGTCACTAAAATTTTTGGGTGAGATGGAACCAAAGTTAACATATTTGATAAAGTTTACAATAAGATTGTTCGGCGAATACATCCATGCAATCAAAGAACACCCTCCTCACCGTGAAGCGTGGAGATGGAAGCATCATATTATGCTTTCAATAAATTGGCCCAAGGTGAGTTTTTGTGGAAAAAGTAACGATAACTTTGATTCATTGTAAAATTCTGTCTGAAAACCTAACTTTTTCCTCTCAGAATCTCAGGTTACAGAGAAATTAACGAGTGTTACAGCAATATAATGACCTCAGCAATTTTAATGGCCTCAGCAATTTTAATGGCCTCAGCAATTTTAATGGCCTCAGCAATTTTAATGGCCTCACCAATATTAATGACCTCACCAATATTAATGACCGCAGCAATATTAATGACCTCAGCAATATTAATGACCTCAGCAATATTAATGGCCTCAGCAATATTAATGGCCTCAGTAATATTAACGACCTCAGCATATAATGACCTCAGTAATATAATGACCTCAGCAATATTAATGACTTCAGCAATAAAATGACCTCAGCAATAAAATGACCTCAGCAATAAAATGACCTCAGCAATAAAATGACCTCAGCCATACAATGACCTCAGCCATACAATGACCTCAGCCATACAATGACCTCAGCAATACAATGACCTCAGCAATATAATGACCTCAGCAATACAATGACCTCAGCAATATTAATGACCTCAGCAATATTAATGACTTCAGCAATACTAATGACCTCAGCAATACAATGACCTCAGCAATACAATGACCTCAGCAACATAATGACCTCAGCAATGTGACCTCCAACACTCGTTGAAATACACTTCATATTGGCTGCGCAACAATAAAATCAGGACTTTAAAATTTTCTTCCCAATTTCCGAATCCAAATTCAACAAAAAATGCATGAAAAATTCAAGTTTGTTAAAGGCAATCATTTAATCGGAACAAATTAGATTGAGTCTGTCTTGAAGAATGGGAAAATTTCTCTGGACTTGTGCAAGATCTTCGTCTTTTCCCATAAACATCGACTGGAAATACTCGTACCCTATTATGGTAATGTGACCAAGCAATAATTTATTTGGATTTCGCCACTTGCGAATACTTTTCGACTCCTATTTTCTAAGTTTTGTTGTCAGTTGTACGATCTGTGATATATGTTAAATTTTTACATTTCTTTTTTGTGTTTGACTTTGTCCTTACTTAAGTGAAAGTTTCAAAACTGAAAGATGTATTAGAATGTTGTTGATAAAAAAATGTTTTTCCTAGAACGTTACGAATATTTTTTCACCCGCTACATTTGAAACATACGCATAATTTGAGGAACTTCACGAAGAGAAAATCAAAACAGGACATCAAAGTCAGCCTTAGTGCCAAAAATACCACTGGGGTATTGCGTAAAAATTAATGAGAATGATAATTTTGAAAAAAATTCAAGATTGAGAAATATTTATTACTTACCTGAAGACGAGGACTTGAAGAGGAGCGCCGCAAATTATTTTTTGGGGTCGAACATTTTTTAGGCAAAGAAGTGCTTATCTTGAAGAAAGACATTTTAACCAGCTCCCTAGCTGTATTTTTCGGTTCAGATCATTTCTCGACTGAGTCATTGGAAACAGTCACACCAGCGGACGAGTATGTTTCGATTGCATTTATAATTTTCTACCCTATTTTTATTATGTTAGTGAATTAAAACGCCTAACGACTGCAAGGAACAAAAAAAATTCAATAATTACGAGCAGGTCAACAGCATAGCATCTGCTAACCCGATAGTGAAAAATACATGGAAGAGTAGATTATTTTGTGCATTCAGATCTCAATTACCATCACTTGCTCTATATTTTTCAATAATATTTTCCAATAACATTTTTCAATAATATTTTTCAATAACATTTTTCAATAACATTTTTCAATAACATTTTTCAATAATATTTTTCAATAATATTTTTCAATAATATTTTTCAATAATATTTTTCAACAATATTTTTCAATAATATTTACTGTGATTAATATTCAAATAGGTAGCCCGTGAAACACTGCTTTTGTACCATAACCAAGCTTTTCAGCGTTTGCAATGCATTCCTTATACTTTCTTGTTTTCGACAGCCATTAATTTTGCATCAAAGAGGTGTTGCGAAACAAATATGGCAGTTATCTGCAATCTCAGCACAACTTTTACCAATGGACAGAAAAAACAAACCTTGATACCTAGTATTCTTTGGAAAGAAGGATTTTACATCTATATTAAAAAAAATGAAAAAGATTTTACGTAACAAGGCATTTCCAGAAAAAGAGTGCAACAGTTCTTTCAAGCTGTTGAACATATAGATCTCCGAACTCTCTTTGGCATAAAACTTAACATTTACCTAAAAAATCGACAGGGATCGACATACGAAAGCCTACTATTTCATAATCCGAAAAATTAATCTGTATAAATTTTAAAATTGCAAGTAATGTTGAAATGATTTCTGAGACAAATAGAGAAAACATCACTTTAGTGTTGACTTTGGAATTTTCGGGTTCAATGAACACGTTCACTGCGAATCTGCTATTGTAAACAGTTGGTTTGGTTAGGTTCTAAATAGCAGAATAGGGAAATCGATTTTCCAGCTTGAATAAATTTTAATTCTTCCTAATTGTCAAGATGCAGCGAGGTCCTGTACAAATGTAGCCTAGTTATGTGTAAACGAGATTGCTAGCGGA
>JACJUY010004327.1:5334-24003 GCA_014220935.1 Platorchestia sp. MABIK
ACACTGAGAAAATACCTTTTATTACGGCCTGAATTTAATGAAATTTCCGTACTAGAAAGTAGCACAAAACAGTCTATCAGAGTCAGAAACATGAAAACGATTGTCCTACAACGGTTCCTAAGTACAGAAATATGTGAGGCTTCGGCACGGTTGTTATAGAAATGTCCTATAAGAGTTTCATATTAGAAAGAAAATCACATTCTCTTTGAAAAAAAGGCTGGTATTCATAGTTTATATACCAGTTGCTAGTCCAGTACACACAGGTGTATGTGCACATATGCACACGCATATGCGCACATACACCCATATCCAAATTAGTGCGTTTGCGAATCCCAGCGTTTAGGCGATCAAATCATAATACCTACGCATTCATTTAAAACTGTTTTGTGATGTCTTGAATCATAAAAAATGAGCAAGGGAGAGTATTCAGCAATGGAGATACCAGGCAAATGAGATTTGTCAATACGTGTTCAGTATGTTCTGTAACGAAGAATTGTCGTTGAGACGCAAGATGACGAATTATTTTGGCTTTAAATTCTCTCGGTCTTTGAGGAATTTTGATACTCAGGGGCAGTTTGTTCCACAGTAAGGCGCCTGATATTGACAGAGCCTTCTGCCCTATGTGAGATGAACGATAGTTGACTAAGACATTGTTGTTTCTGTTCGGTTTTTGGTTGGTTATAGTGGGTGGATGGAAACGCACTGGAAACGAGCATCGTTAATTTAAGTCTCGTACCTCTGACAGCACTTACTACAGCATGAACCCAACGAGTCCAACGCCCTCCAAGTCAATGCCAGAGTTTCGACCACGTGGTTTCTGGTAATGACTAAGTTATTTTTAGCATAAAATGACCATGAGTAATTGCGTTGGACAAACTTGGTAAGCCGGCAAGAAACAGTGGTGTCAATATTTTTCATGTGTGTGTTAAATGGAATAGTTGGTTATGATGGCCTTGTCTGCCGTCGGAGTAGTTCAAGGTCAAGTTCATGTGCAAAACAACTCTGGGTTTACAACAGCTGCGATTTACTACAGTTGTGCTTTACTACAGCGGTGAGAGAGGAAACGCGGTGGCTTCATTCATAAATCTTTCGGGTCGGAGAAGATGGTCATTTTTTTGAGCGAATGATTCTATTCAATTGAACTTAATGCAAATGATTGAATCACAGAAACCGTATTTTAATCCATTTACAAGAAGAAGAAAAGAAAAGTTCATTTCTGATAAAGTTGATGCATGATATGCATAATTTAAAATGCTTTCTCAACGATGGTATGGCATTTCAAGATCACTGATAATACTATAATGATTATTTGTCAATAAATAGTGTTCGCATCTTAGACTAAAGCTCATGAACGATTCGATTATAAGTTTTTCTTAGCCAATTTTATTAAAATAAAGGTGATCCAAAGAGAGGAAGATTGTAAGTACCATTTATATAAAAGACCTGAAATAACTCAGAATCTATCCACAAGGTGCCCAATAACAGTAAGTTGAGAAAGAAGTTCATGAAACAAGACAAAAGTTGAAGAAGAAAGTAGTAGGTGCTGTAGAACAGGACAACAGTCATCCGAAAAAGGTGGTCCGTAACAAAACAAAAAGAAACTTACTCAAGATTATCAAAACGAGAGGCAGCTTAATACTTAGCTCGGAACCTCATGTATTCCCCAAGGAGCGCTTATTCCATAAACATCATATAGTTGTATCCCCCAGAGGGACCGTCAAAATTCAAGGTTCGTTAATAAAACGAGAGAAAAAACTTGAAAATACTTTATTAAACACCAAAAAAAAGCACGAAAAGAATATCTAATACAAAAAAAACACAAATTGCATAAAATTATAATTTATAAGGCACACAATAACTGCATCGACAACTAAACTAAACATTAAAAAACCTAATAAAATTAATGGAAATCTATTTTTGGTCAATAATTTCAATATGATCATTTATGCCACACATTATACCAGTTGTGTCACCAGTTGGATGTGTCACTTGATTGTAAAACAACGCAAATAAAAGAAAACTATAAAATAAAATGCACTTCAAATTAATGTTATTACTATTATTAGCCATAAAATTAATAAATATATTATTATTTAGCATAAACATGCAACATGCAGAATGGAAACGAACATAAACATAATTCCCAAGCCCTTTAATCTTCCCAAATCACTATTTTTTGGATGAACATATCAGAGTAATTTTTTCAAAACTTTTAATCGCTCTTCCATGGGTAGAAATTTTTTTTATTTAATAATATTTTCACACGCCAGTTCTGCGGATAAAAACCTTGGGCTTTTCCTTACAAAAATTCCTATTTATTGTTGATTGATTGATTATAAGAAAGTTTTAGCCTCCCTTTACCCCTGCAAAGATGTTCAAAGAGAGGAAGGCGGAAAACACCATTTAGCATAGAGTTAAGGGAACGCGGAATCTATGCACAAGGTGTATAAAAACAGTTAGCTAAGAAAGAAATTCATGAAACAAAACAAAAGTTGAAGAAGAAAGTAGTAGGTGCTGAAAAACAGGACAGCAGTCAAGCGAAGAAAAATGCTCCGTAACTAAACAAAAGAAAAACTATTCTATTTCAATGAAACAAGAAGCCTACCTAACTTTCTATTGATGCTGGTAACAGATTGCATCTGAATGCTTAGTTTCTATGAGCAAATCTTAATCTTTGTTTCTAAGAGCAAATCTTAAAAGTTGTTTGTAAGAGCAAACCTTAATCTCTGTTTCTAAGAGCAAATTTTAATCTTTGTTTCTAAGAGCAAACCTTAATCTAAAAAAACCACAGCAACGAGCTAGTGCACTAAAATATGATACATAAAACACTAAAAGCTAAATCAACTTCATGCACAAATATGGAAATAAAATTAAAAGTTTTTATTCTAAATGGCAGTAGATAATATTGCAGAGGTTATGGCGTTGACTCTTATGCGTCAATTAAATTAGATAAGTTAGTTTAAGCTTTTCTAACAATAAAAATCATACCACTGAGAGGAAGGCACCATTTAGTACGGAATTAAGGGAACGAGGAATCTATGCACACGGTGTGCTCCCACAAAAGATCTCCTCCGCACAGAAACACTAACTTAGAAGATTAGATTATTAGTTAGTTTAAGCCTCCCTATCCTCAACAAATGAGATCCAAAGAGAGGAAGAAAGAAGGCACCATTTATTATGGAGTTAAGGGAAAGCGGAATCTATGCAGAAAGGGCATAGAACCAGTAAGATGAGAAAGAAGACCATGAAACAAGATCAAAGTTGAAGAAGAAAGTAGTAGGTGCTGAAGAAACAACTACCTTAGAAAAGGAAAGTTCATGAAACAGGAAATAGGTTGACGAATAAAATAATAGGTGCCAAAAAACAGGACAGTCAATCAAAAAAAGGTGGCCCGTAACAAAACAAAAAACATAATTTACGACAAAAAATCTTGAGGGGGTAGAACATCAAACACATTGAAATATAAGCCATATTTGATATAAAAACAACCTGAACATAATTTTCATCAAATTCGATAATTCCAGGATTAGATACATGCCTAAATAATAACCATTCCACATACTTCATGAAATAAGACCACATTGAAAATTTATAAATCTGTTCAAAGTGAAATAGGTTCTTCGAAAGATTAGATTATTAGTTAGTTTAAGCCTCCCTAAACGCTAAAAAAAAAAGCGTATCAAAGAGAGGAAGGCGACATTTAGTATGGAGAATTGAGAATGCGGAATCTATGCAGAAGGGGCATAGAAACAGTAAGTTGTGCAAGAAGCTCACGAAGTAAAATAAAAGTTGAAGAAGAAAGTAGTAGGTGCTGAAAAACAGGACAGCAATGCACCAAAAATATGGTCCTTAACATAGTAAAAACATTTTATTTCAACAAAAAGAAGGCCTACCTAATTTTCAGCTTGGGCTTCAAGGAAAAGTTTCAAGAGGTTTAATAAAAAATCGGAAGAAAAATGATATTCTTAACAAAAATATATCTTAATTAGAATTAAATTCAAAACGTCATGCATTAGATTCCTGTGGACCATTGAGGCTATAATTCTACAGTAATATTTATGTTGAGGGTCTTAGTGAAAATTAATGTTGAAGATCCAAATGAAAATTAATGTTGAGGATACAAATGAAAATTAATGTTGAGGATACAAATGAAAATTAATGTTGAGAATCGAAATGAAAATTAATGTTGAGGATACAAATGAAAATTAATGTTGAGAATCGAAATGAAAATTAATGTTGAGGATACAAATGAAAATTAATGTTGAGAATCGAAATGAAAATTAATGTTGAGGATCGAAATGAAAATTAATGTTGAGGATACAAATGAAAATTAATGTTGAGGATACAAATGAAAATTAATGTTGAGGATACAAATGAAAATTAATGTTGAGGATCCAAATGAAAATTAATGTTGAGGATCCAAATGAAAATTAATGTTGAGGATACAAATGAAAATTAATGTTGAGAATCGAAATGAAAATTAATGTTGAGGATACAAATGAAAATTACTGTTGAAGATCCAAATGAGAATCAATGTTGACATGACAAAGACTGAGGAGAGATCGCAATTATTAGTGAAAAAGTAAACATTTGCTTAAAAAAATATATATGAAACCTTAATTTCTATACGTGAGATTCCAATCAAGATCAAAATGACTCCTCTTAAGCAGAATTGCACTAAACACTTAAAGTAAATTTTGATTTTAACAGTGCATTTAAAATTCCAAAAAAAGACATTAGATTAGATGTTAGTTTAAGCCTCCCTATCCACAACAAAGGCGTTTCAAAGAGAGGAAGGAACTTCTTGGGATGGAGTTAAGGGAACCAGTTTAAAATACGGCGTGAAATTCCCGTTTAAACACCAGCAAGAATTCTTGTTTTGAATACGCCCTAAGATTTCCGTTTTAAATATGCCCTAAGATTTCCGTTTTAAATAGGCCCTAAGATTTCCGTTTTAAATACGCCCTAAGATTTCCGTTTTAAATACGCCCTAAGATTTCCGTTTTAAATACAGCCTGAAATTTTCGTTTCAATACCGTTAAGTACAGTCTGGAATACATACTGAATTAAATACAGTCTGGACTACATCCTGAATTAAATACAGTCTGGAATACATCCTGAATTAAATAGTCTGGAATACATCCTGAATTAAATACAGTCTGGAATACATCCTGAATTAAATACAGTCTGGAATACATCCTGAATTAAATAGTCTGGAATACATCCTGAATTAAATACAGTCTGGAATACATCCTGAATTAAATACAGTCTGGAATACATCCTGAATTAAATACAGTCTGGAATACATCCTGAATTAAATACAGTCTGGGATACATCCTGAATTAAATACGGTCTGGAATACATCCTAAATTAAATACGGTCTGGAATACATCCTAAATTAAATACGGTCTGGAATACATCCTGAATAAAATACGGTCTGGAGAAACATGTTTCAACACAGAAAATTTTAATTGCGGTTTACATTTCCACTTCATTACTCCATGAGTAATCATGAAAAATTAAGTTCAAATGTGGAGACTACGCAACAAAGTTTGAAATTTCTTTTAGTACAACGTATTTAGCATTAGTTTTAAATTTATTCCCCATTTGATATTAATAAAACCTAATTAGACATTTAAGTCCCATAAATCCATTACTATATAGCCTAATTACACTTAATAGCCATTAATAAAGCCATTAACAAAGCCTAATTAGACATTCAAGCCTAAAGCATATTTCTAATTAACCTCATCATTTGGTAAGGCTACTTATCTTATAATTACATTTCATCAAAAATCAATGATAATTATACATGCTCTATTCAACATAATACCATACAAAAATAAAATCAAATAGAATACTTGAAAACCAATTACTGGCACAGTTATGGTAGGAATAACATTGTAGGCCACAGCACCTCTCGTTGCCACATTGGCCCAGTTATGGTAGGAATAACATTGTAGGCCACAGCACCCATACTTAACACGTGGACTGCGACGTGCGCCACCGGTGATACACGGAGATAATTTTCATAATGCTGCTGACCGACTAGTAGTCAAAAATCAATCAATCAATACTTAACACTTTGACAGTGTGTGGCTGGTAAAACTGAAGATTAACAATCAACTCAAATCAAAAGTCAATTGTAGTAAGCAATGTTGAAAATAGCAAACATTAACTGGATTGTGCCTTTGGTGGCTCATATTGTTATCTAATTGTTTAACCCATCGCGATGAGCATGTTATCTATACTAAAATAAGTCGCAAAATCTATACTGTATAAAATGGCTCACGTCGCAAAATCAATACTATAATAAGAGAGGTGTCTGTCTGTCTGTTCGAAGCCAGCCGAAAGTGTGTGATGAGCGTTTCTGTGATACAAGCTTCATCAACTCCACAATTTCGGATTTGTGATACAAGCTTCATCAATTCTACAATTTACGTATCTGTGATACAAGCTTCATCAACTCCACAATTTTTGCATCTGTGATACAAGCTTCATCAACTCCACAATTTACGTATATGCGATACAAGCTTCATCAACTCCACAATTTTTGCATCTGTGATACAAGCTTCATCAACTCCACAATTTACGTATATGCGATACAAGCTTCATCAACTCCACAATTTACGTATCTGTGATACAAGCTTCATCAACTCCACAATTTACGTATATGTGATACAAGCTTCATCAACTCCACAATTTACGTATCTGTGATACAAGCTTCATCAACTCCACAATTTACGTATCTGTGATACAAGCTTCATCAACTCCACAATTTCCAGTGTATTAATCCATCAGATTCAAGTAGGAATGAATATCACGTGAATTCTTAGGAAATAGGAACGTGTGTCATGTGATTTGTCGAACATTATTATACATTTTTGACGGGCCGTGTGCACTCGGCCTCATCAACTCTCGAGAGATTTAATTTTTTCATATCTTACTGCCTTTTTTTCATTTTGCCTTCTTTCTAATTTCAAATAAAAGGAGGTGGACTAGTATATATAGCACCTATATGACATAAACATAGCAGCTATATGATAGGATGAGAGAAAAATCTTAAAATGAGTATAAACTGCAAAAAGACATAAAAAATGTGCAAATATGTGCGATAACGAAATAAGAAATTGACATAATTACTTTTACACCCTTGCTGCCAAGCTATTTCGAAATAATAATGGTCCTTACTACTTTTAAACGCTTGCTGCCCTGCTATTTTAAAATAAAAATAGGTTCATATTACTTTTACACTCTTGCTGTCATGCTATTTCAAAATAAAAATGGTCCTTAATACTTTTAAATGCTTGCTGCCCTGCTTTTTTAAAATAAAAATTGGTTCATATTACTTTTACACTCTTGCTGTCATGCTATTTCAAAATAAAAATGGTCCTTATTACTTTTACACGCTTGTGCCATGCTATTTCAAAATAAATATTGGATCTAATGCCATTTATGTTATTAACCTGTGCTGTTGATCTCACACTGCATTTAAACCTACGCTCCCATGCTATTTCAAAATAAAACTGAACCTAATTACTTTCACACTCTTGCTGCTATGCAATTTAAAAAACGCATGACAATAGGAGGACACATTCAACTACATTTTTCCAGAATCCTCAAAAGTTTCCACTTGGGGATGCATCCGACGAAGATGTCGTTTGAGACTCCGTGGCTCGGCCGTGGCAAAGGCGCACAAGACGCACTTGAAACGCTTCTCAGTAGCGTGCTTCCTCAAGCAGTGCCGCCTTAAATTGTCCTTCTCAAAGGTAGAAAAGCTGCACTCGTTGCATGCCAAAGGCACTCGCACACTGTGGAAGTTAAGCACGTGTCTGTGTAGGGTCGACTTGACACCTGCCGTGAAGCTGCACTCCGTGCACTTGAAAGGCTTATCTTTGGCATGGGTGGCAACCACGTGGGATTTGAGGCTCATCTTGTTGGACGTGGAAAATTCGCAAAAGTTGCACTTGAATGGCTTGAGGTTGGTGTGCCTGCAGCAAAAGTGCGCTTCAAGCTTTGTGCGCTCCGTGCACGAGTACGGGCACTCGGAGCACTTGAAGCGCTTCTCAGGGTCATGCTTGCGTCTGTAGTGGCGAGCCAGTTCCCATTTTTTGTGGGTGACGTAGCTGCACAACGTGCACTGGTGAGGTTCGTCGGTCGTGTGGGTGCTGTACACGTGGAACTCGAGCGTGCTTTTCACGGGAGCTGTGAAGTTGCACTCTTTGCACTTGTACGCGTGGTCTCCAGAATGTTTCCTCTGGATGTGCACCTTGAGGTTGTACTTGTGAGGGGTTGAGTAGTCACAGTGTGGGCACTTGTCTGATCCAGGACTGACGGAACTCACTGGGCGACCTCTCTTGCGTGTTTGCGTGGGAAAAGTTATCTTGATGACTGAAGCGTTGGGGTCATTTTGGCTTGACGGGTTGCCAGTGTTGATGCAGAGTGTGGTGATGTTGTTCTGCTGAGGGGGGCGGCAGGGAGGGTCAGGTGGAGGGGGAGGGTCGGGAGCGTCGAATGGTGGGTCTATGTCAAGCTCGTCCAGCAGCGAGAACTCTGCATTTGAATCCGCCTGTGGGGAAAAGAAAAATTAGAACTGGATTCATCAATAAAAATATTAGAATTGGGTTCATCAATGGAAGTATAAGAACTGAATTCATCAATAGAAGTATAAGTTCATCAATAGAAATATTAGAATTGGATTCATCAATGGAAGTATAAGAACTGAATTCATCAATAGATGTATAAGTTCATCAATAGAAATATTAGAACTGAATTCATCAATAGAAATACTAGAACTGAATTCATCAATAGAAATATTAGAACTGAATTCATCAATAGAAGTATAAGAACTGAATTCATCAATAGAAATATTAAAATTGGGTTCATCAATAGAAATATTAGAACAGAATTCATCAATAGAAATATTAGAACAGAATTCATCAATAGAAATATTAGAACAGAATTCATCAATAGAAATATTAGAACAGAATTCATCAATAGAAATATTAGAACAGAATTCATCAATAGAAATATTAGAACTGGATTCATCAATAGAAATATTAGAACTGGATTCATCAATAGAAATATAAGAACTGAATTCATCAATATAAATATTAGAACTGAATTCATCAATAGAAATATTAGAACAGAATTCATCAATAGAAATATTAGAACTGGATTCATCAATAGAAATATTAGAACAGAATTCATCAATAGAAATATTAGAACTGAATTCATCAATAGAAATATTAGAACTGGATTCATCAATAGAAATATTAGAACAGAATTCATCAATAGAAATTTTAGAACTGGATTCATCAATAGAAATATTAGAACAGAATTCATCAATATAAATATTAGAACAGAATTCATCAATAGAAATATTAGAACTGGATTCATCAATAGAAATATTAGAACTGGATTCATCAATAGAAATATTAGAATTGGGTTCATCAATAGAAATATTAGAACAGAATTCATCAATAGAAATATTAGAAGTGGATTCATCAATAGAAATATTAGAATTGGGTTCATCAATAGAAATATTAGAACAGAATTCATCAATAGAAATATTAGAACTGAATTCATCAATAGAAATATTAGAACTGAATTCATCAATAGAAATATTAGAACTGAATTCATCAATAGAAATATTAGAACTGAATTCATCAATAGAAATACTAGAACAGAATTCATCAATAGACTTATTAGAACTGGATTCATCAATAGAAATTTTAGAACAGGATTCATCAATAGAAATATTAGAACAGAATTCATCAATAGAAATATTAGAACAGAATTCATCAATAGAAATATTAGAACTGGATTCATCAATAGAAATATTAGAACAGAATTCATCAATAGAAATTTTAGAACTGGATTCATCAATAGAAATATTAGAACAGAATTCATCAATAGAAATATTAGAACTGGATTCATCAATAGAAATATTAGAACTGGATTCATCAATAGAAATATTAGAACAGAATTCATCAATAGAAATTTTAGAACTGGATTCATCAATAGAAATATTAGAACTGAATTCATCAATAGAAGTATAAGAACTGAATTCATCAATAGAAATACTAGAACAGAATTCATCAACAAAAATATCCTATTAATTTGAACTGAAGAGCATTGAGGCATTACTTAAGTTAGGCATGAGTGCAATTTTAATAAAAAATTAGAATATCCTTCTTGTCTACTAAGGTTGATCCAACTCAAGAATAACTTAATGATGTATGAATTTAGGAAAATTTTACATGAATTTGCAACACATTTAAGCTCAAACATAAAATGAAAAGAAAAAGGAAGCAAAAAAAAAACACCCACACTGTTGTAAGAAAAAGGAAAAATTATGTTACAGGAAAAATTAAACATGAATCAAGATTTTGACATAAAGACTGAATAGAAATGCGATAAATCCACCAAGAAAACTGATATCGGGAACACCAAACACTGATTTTACCATTCAACAATCTAGATTGATAAAAAAAATACAACAAATACAAATTAATCAAACTAAAATAGGATAATCGTATACAAACCTGAACTTTGGCAAAGTAGCCAATGATAAAACCAAGCTTACTAATGTCAATCTATAAGGCAGGACATAAGTTTCCATCCAGTGGCAAGGGTACAATGTATATTTTTATAAGTTTTTTAGACACCCAAGACCATGTGTGTGACAAAAGAGCAACGAATTGAAATTATCCTGATGGCTGGATCAGTAGGTATACTGACGGCTGTATACTGATCAGTATACTGATGGCGTGTATACTCCGACACAACAGCTGCGATACTTGCAGCAATGACACGGAGTCCCAAAAAAGAACCGATGGTCAACTGGAGAAAGTGGTGTCAGTAGGTTGAGTATCAGGCTTATTTTAAATGAAAACAAATTGCATATGGCACAGCATTTGAGTAAAGATGACCCAGATAAATGGACAGATTTCAGCAAATGAGCATTAACCAAAGTATTTCATTTAAATAAAACCTTGTTTAGATTAGATTATTCGTTAGTTTAAGCCTCCCTATCCTCAACAAATGAGATCCAAAGAGAGGAAGGAAGAAGGCACCATTTAGTATGGAGTTAAGGGAATGTGGAATCTATGCAGAAAAGGCACAGAAACAGTAAGTGAAAAAGAAGTTCATGAAACAAGATCAAAGTTGAAGAAGAAAGTAGAAGGTGTTGAAAAAACAGGACAGCAGTGAACCGAAAAAAAGTTGGTCCATAACGAAACAAAAACCTATATTATTTTAACACATAGAAAGCCTACCTAACCTTTAGCTCGGGCCCTCACATTACCCCCCTGGGAGCGCTAATTCCCATAGATACAATAGTTGTATCCCCCTGAGGGGAAAAAACCTTGTTTAATATAGAACGTTTGTTTTACCTATGTATGGAAACTAATGGCCCACCCTGTATTACAAACTGCTATACTGTTTTACCTGCTGGAGTCTCACCACAGACCTGCAAGCCAGATTGTACAAGCTGCATCTAGTTCACTAAAATCAATCTATGGCAAACCAGAAGTGCAAGCTAGCCAGTCAAATGCCTGCCAGAACTTCACCATAGACCTGCAAAAGTTCACTAAAATTATTCTATTTTAAACCATAAGTGCAATGTTGTCCACCAAATACCAGATATCAGAAGCTGTACACTTACCATAGGTCTATTTTTATCAAGTTAGTCTATGAAGGGCAATATAGCTCACTAAATTAATCTATTTCAAACCATAAGTGCAATGTTGTCCACCAAATACCTGCCACAGTCTCACCATTGACCTGCAAGCCAGACTGCAGAAGATGTATCTAGTTTACTAAAATTAATCTATTTCAAACCATACGTGTAATGTTGTCCACCAAATACCTACCACAGTCTCACCATTGACCTGCAAGCCAGACTGCAGAAGATGTATCTAGTTCACTAAAATTAATCTATTTCAAACCATAAGTGTAATGTTGTCCACCAAAAACCAGACACAGTCTCACCATTGACCCGCAAGCCAGATTGCAGAAGCTGTAAACTCACCGTAGGTCCGTTTTCATCGAGCCAGTCAAGGAGGCCATCTTTAAACACGTCAAAGTCAAGGTCAAAGGGAAAAGCGTCTCCTGACGAATTGTCTGAACTAATAACTTGCTCAGCAAAAATAGAGGAGAATATGAGATCTTCCATGGCTGAAAGCAAAGCAAAAATATAGAATAAAGCAAACATAAATTAGAGCATACACTCAGAAACCAAGATTAGGTTAAAAAGTTTTAAACACAAAATAAAATATGACTTGTTAGATCATCAATCAAAATAAACCAGAAACCTTGTAAATGTTTAGAAACCAGCCTTAAAACATCAATTTAGGCTTACATTTAAAAACCAAGACTAGGTTAAAAAGTCGTAAACCCAAAATAAAACATGATTCGTCAGATTATAAATCAAGATATACCAGAAACTTTAAAATTGTGTAGATAACCAAGCCACAACACAAAATATCATTTCTTTCAACAAATTGCTGACTTTTAAGGCACACAAAAACCATACTAGACACAAAAATCCTTGAGTAAAAACACAAAAAATTTTTGTTTAATTATAAACCAGAGCAAAATCAGTTCAAAGTATGAAATTAGTCCCGAAACAAGCATGAAATGCAAAATTACAAGTTACTGCTTTCAATAAACTATTGTCTCTTACTAGTGTTTACCCACATCAGGGTTTTTCTATGAATTGCATGGAACTGGGAACTTTTTCAAACATCAGTAGTTGGATATTTAAAGATTTCAGATCAAATATTTAATTCGTGTGATGACAAATTTGAATGAATATGTGAATAAATCAAGAAAAGCAGGGATCCCAAAATTAATAAAAAATAATGATACCAGAAAAAAACAGAAACATCAATTAACACATTTCCTGCAAAAAGAAACACTCATAGTCAGTGAGGGAATTTTTATAATGCTGCTTACCGAACTGCAGTCACTAACTCAATTTTTATAAAGACTTGATGACAGTCAAATGGAGGCAGGATCCAGTTAATGTTCAAAATTGCATTCTACAATTGATTTTCAAATTTGAATTTCACTTCAGTTTGACCAATCACAGGAAATGTGTCAATATATTCAGTAGTAGAGCACTCATCACGATAGAGGAAACAAGGTAGGGTCATTTCTATGGGAGAAAATACACCTCCTCTTGTTTGGCTAGTCCATAGAAAGGCTTTATTTCAAACAAACTTTATGACGTCACCAAAACGCCATGTCGTTAGGCCAATAGTGGATCCAGATTTGGGGGTAGCAGTGCTACCAGATGCAATATGAGCGCTGCTATTGGTTCATTGCCGTGACGTCAGCAAAACCACACCGTCTATGAAAAAAAAGACTGGCTTGAATCTACCTTGTTTCCTCTATCGTGTCATTCATTGGAAAAATTTCAAGCATCCCAGAGGTACCGTATACATTTATTCTGAAAAAAATAACAAAGGCAATAAAAAAACTCCAACGAACAAAAGAAACACCCAAAACATTTGAAAAAAAACAAACACTATTTGTGATTTCTGATATTTTTGTTAAGATTTCTAATTGTAAACCTCGTAGAAACCACACAAAAGTTAAAGCATTACACCTAAAAATTTTGATGAACAACAACTAATGAAAATGGTAGAAAAAACCTTAGGTCACTCAAGT
Organism: Platorchestia sp. MABIK; assembly: GCA_014220935.1. Lineage (NCBI taxonomy): Eukaryota > Metazoa > Arthropoda > Malacostraca > Amphipoda > Talitridae > Platorchestia > Platorchestia sp. MABIK. Next base: position 19,012 of record JACJUY010004327.1, read on the forward strand.
AGATAAATCAGAATAACTGGAATTGATCAAGGGGTAACCACATTCATACCAAGTAGAACTAGTAAATAAACATAAAAGCATTCATAAAACAAAAGTCATAGTTAAGCACACAAATATAAAGCAAGCAAACCCATAAGCAGAAAGCATAAATAAACCAAAAGCCTAAAAGAATATTTGCCTGATAGTTTGATTGGGTTTACCGATTGACATTATTCTTCTTTATAGAAATTTTTTATTCTTAATAAACAAATATGGAGAACAAACTTATATGCAAGATGAATAAATGAAATGAGAGCAATTCAAAGCAAACAAAATGTTTCTGTATGCATTTTTGTTTGACTGCATAGAGTTCATTTATTTAGAAATAAATATAGTTTTTCATTGATATTTCAACGCTCATTTAGACATTTCCTCAATTAATCATGTTTGCCAAGTAACTTTCAGTCCAGTTAATGGTACAAATTGGGCTACTCCTATTTGTCCAGTCATAGCCCAGTTGTAAAGTCAATATGGTAATTCTAGTTCACAGAGCACCAAACTCTTTAAACTGGGTACATCCCAATTCAGAACAACAAAAATTCTCCATTTTTACTAAAATGAAAATTTTTAAGCAAGGCAAATCACAAAACTCAAACTCTTATTGTAATACACAAATCAAAAACTAAATTGAATTTTCTGTTGATTTTACTAAGGGGAGTTGCATATCAGTGATAAATTGGTGAATTAATAACGGGGAAATCGTACAATGGAAAGGTGCTTATCAGTGATACTTTGATGCATCAATAATGGGTATATATTATAATAAGGGAAGTGCATCTTGATGATAAATTGAGGCATCAATAATAGCTAAATGATAAAATTTGCAGGAACAAATCATTGAAATAATAATGCATCAATGATAGGTAAATATTATAATAAGGTGGTATGTATTGGTGATACATTGATGCATCCATCAATGGCATGGAAATGATAAAATTATTCACTGAGATAGTGTCATTTGATACAAGAGTTTGGTGTTTGTGGCCTTACCCTGTCCATTGAAGCTCAATTTTGCTGCCTAACTAAGCAGGATTTAGAATTGAACTCTCTAAGCAATAGGAATATAAAAATATCTTACCTCAATGTTGTGCTGTAGCTAAGTTACAAATATCCATGACCTGTTACTTTAATTGGCAAAATTACAATTCCATTCCTGTTTGACGAGAAAGTCTCATTATTCTTTGTAAAAACTTATGGAGAGTTCTGCAGTATTAAAATAAAATGATAGATTAATGCTCTATCAACGTAGAAATTTTTTTCTGAATAATCAATTGTGCCTGTTTATCTCTGAAAAAAGAAAACCATAATCATACTTACAACAATCAAAGCTGTTCATGTACATAAATATTTTATAAATATTTCAACAATGCAAGGCTTTTAATATATATATAGATATTTAATGAAGAGGTTATTAATGTAGGGTTCTCATGCTTTTGGAGCATTTAATATATCAAGAGCTCTTAAAATAAATATTTTGTAAGTATTTCAACAGACAGGGCTCTTAATGTGAAAGTATTTCAATAATGTTTACAATCAAAGCTCTGTTTTACTACATTATTTATTTATTGTTCAACTTGGTGCAAATGAAAATTTAATTGAAATAGATTAATTATACATGATTTGGTGAAAACAAAAATTTATCTGAAATAGTTTAATCATACATGAACTAGATACTTCAAGTAATAAAAAACACAATTTATGACCTACACTAATTATTCTGGTCTCCCAAGTCAGATCGTACAGAATATATTGAAGTGAGCTTAATGACACAAAAAATTAGAGATCTACACATTAACAATTGAAGAATAAGCAATTTTACCTTGAAAAATTCATCAATTATAAAGCTATAAAAAAATTTACCCCTTCAATACATTTCACATATACAGAAAAACTATCAATTATTGAACATTAGATCAGTATATAATTGAGTTATTAGACTCATTAATTTTATATTTTATTTATCTTATATTAATGTATGTAAGTTTTTATGTTTAGGTCATACTAGCTAGCGAAATTCACCATACATGATAATTTAAAAAAACTTGATTTAACATACATGACAAATTGCTATTTTGTATATTTCCAGCACACTAGGACAAGCAGCTGGTTTCCTGTACCAAAATTTCAAATCACATTTATACAAACCTTAGTCTTGCATTTTAGCTACACTCCAAAATCAGATGCTCAGTTACATCCTCAACTTTTCTTGAACATCAAACAATTATTATTGCCTTTATTTTACCTTCGAGAGCAAGTCCCTAAACTGTCAAACATTACGTCACGCACCGTACAATTAACAGAAATTAGCTCCCTTGAAATTGAAAGTCAGGGCCGACAGCACTCACTGTCTTTATCTAGGCCCATATTTCTCTTTGGCATACACACAAAAATAAATATCGTTCATTATAAATAAATAAGATAAAAACATGCGAAACAACCAATTTTAGGCTTTAATTATTTTTTAACGAGAAGGTTAAAGTTTTCAACATACAGGTTCTAAAGGAAAGAAAATAGATGTTTCTCATTAATTTCGCTAACAATCCGCCCCTTCCTAGGTCATTCACGCTTACCCGTATACTCGTAAACAATACTGAGTCACGGATAGAAAATAATAAGGTACCATTCTCAGTTAAAATAATATTATTTATTTATGATTAACATAAGTTGCATGAAATAACTGCTTCAAAATCTAAAATGGATTAATCTTTTAAATTGTTACTATGATTATCACAGTTCACTGAGGCACACTGATGCTGGTAGTCATAATGCTGAACCCCATAATAGATGAAATATGTGTTTTCATCTGGTTTGACTTTATTAAACTGAATCTATTGCAAGAGAGTAAATANAACTAGTGAGGAATAACTACCTCGCATGAATGATGTTTGAACTTTATATTTTCAACAGTTATTCTAGAATAAGGCAGACACGCCTAAATTCAATTCACGTCTAAATTCAAAACGAGCAAGGTTGGCCATAATGAAAAATTTTGAATGAGAAAATTAATAATGAAAAATAACATCTCAACTTTGAATACCATACAAAGAATCTTTTGTACGATAATGACGAATTTCATGCTGGAATGTCAATGTATTTGTCAAAGGACAAATACAAATTTCTCCAAGGACAAATGCATGAAACTCAATGTCCCAAAAATTAGGACAAATATGGAACTGATACTAACTAAATACTGTAACAAGCAGGACAATGCTATTGGCAGAGAGGTGAGGATGTTTTCCGACAAGCATCTACGATATTTAACATTCTTCAAAACTTAAATAACCAATTAAGAGTTAGGGAGTGAAGGGAATTTCAATTCACGTAAAGATGATATAGCATTGGAGGATGGACTCCTCTTTCATTCACATTAGAGCTAAGATCTTTGCGACAATCGTTCATATTCTTGAACGTATAATGGGTGGAAGTAAATAATCTTTAATTCCTCAGAGTTGGATAGAAATGTTAACTTTCAGCGTGCTCATCGTGGGCGTGTGGTTAAAGAACCCGCCTTCCATGAAGGTGTCGAGGGTTCGAACCCCGGCGCTGTGTGGCGACTTCTTTCGTTGGGTGTAGTGGAAAAACTCAAAGCACAATGCTCCCATGTATCTGAAATGGGTACCGGTCTTAACCGGGGGAAACCGTCATGGCGTTAGCTTTACGGCATTTGAAAAACCGATGTTAAGGGTGATATGTATCAGGCTTGATTGTAAATAAAGCATCCTTAGATGCCGATGCTTGTTGGTCGGGGTTGGGTGTTGGCGTTGATTTTCTTTAACGTGAAATAGGTGGGTGTAAATGATCCTCAATTGATCAGAGTTGGATGGCAATGCAAACTTGCAGCTGCTCAGTGTCGGGTGTGGGTGAGAAATTTCGCCCTTCCGAGAAAGTGTCGGCAGTGCCGCCCGGTGTTTCTCCCCGTTGGGAAAAAGGAGAACTCACCACAATACCCCACTCTACCCAGATGTCGGAAATGGGTTCCGGCTTGGCCGGGGGTAAACGTCATGGCGTCCTGGTGTTAGTTATGAGGCATTTGATATACCAATGTACAAGATGATATCAGGTTTGATTGATTGGAATAATGCATCCTTTCCTTTTCGTTCGTCAATAAAGTGCTTATATTTTTCACGTTTTCTTTTGACATGTAATAATCTTGCTGTTTTTCTTTCAGTTGATTCAACTACTATTACGGGAATCATAATACTCATCGTAGTATTTTCACTAATTATACATAAACTAAAAATTAGGAAATCTATCCATGAGTCTCGCGTGCCCTCTCCTTGAAAACTCCGTTTTCTTGACATTTTATCTTTTTTCTTCAACTCAACACATGAGGGAAAATGAAAAAATCATTATTTGATTTAACTTGATATCAAAGTAACTTCTTTATACTCCTTTGGATGTGGTGTTTTGAGGCAACAAAATAAGACCTTCGTATTATCCTCACTTCATCGAAAGTCTTGAAACGCAATGCCATCTAATTTCAGCACCAGAAACTACTACAGAATATTTACAAATTCCTTCGTGCTGTAATTACACATGTTAAGATTTCCTAGACAAATACAATGCAATCTCAAGGATTGAAAAACAAGAAAAAAAACAAGAAATACAAGAAAATAAGATTTCCTAGACAAATACAATGCAATCTCAAGGATTGAAAAACAAGAAAAAAAACAAGAAATACTAGAAAATAAGATTTCCTAGACAAATACAATGAAATCTCAAGGATTGAAAAACAAGAAAAAAAACAAGAAATACACGAAAATAAGATTTCCTAGACAAATACAATGCAATCTCAGGGATTGAAAAACCAGAAAAAAACAAGAAATACAAGAAAATAAGATTTCCTAGACAAATACAATGGAATCTCAAGGATTGAAAAACAAGAAAAAAACAAGAAATACAAGAAAATAAGATTTCCAAGACAAATACCATGCAATCTCAAGGATTGAAAAA
>JACJUY010004327.1:24120-49718 GCA_014220935.1 Platorchestia sp. MABIK
AAGGATTGAAAAACAAGAAAAAAAACAAGAAATACACGAAAATAAGATTTCCTAGACAAATACAATGCAATCTCAGGGACTGAAAAACCAGAAAAAAACAAGAAATACAAGAAAATAAGATTTCCTAGACAAATCCAATGGAATCTCAAGGATTGAAAAACAAGAAAAAAACAAGAAAAAAACAAGAAATACAAGAAAATAAGATTTCCTAGACAAATACAATGCAATCTCAAGGATTTAAAAACAAGAAAAAAACAAGAAATACAAGAAAATAAGATTTCCTAGACAAATACAATGCAATCTCAAGGATTGAAAAACAAGAAAAAAACAAGAAATACACGAAAATAAGATTTCCTAGACAAATACAATGCAATCTCAAGGATTGAAAAACAAGAAAAAAAACAAGAAATACAAGAAAATAAGATTTCCTAGACAAATACAATGCAATCTCAAGGATTGAAAAACAAGAAAAAAAAACAAGAAATACAAGAAAAAAAGATTTCCTAGACACATAAAATGTTATCTCAAGAAAGAAAGATTGAAAAACAAGATAAACCATTTACTTACAAAAAGTCTATACATTAAATGCAATAGAACCAATTTGGGTTTTAAATATTTCTAAACATAAGGTCCTAATAGATAGACAAACACCCCTCAGGGGGTACAACTTTTGTAAGGGAACGTGGAATCTTTGCACAAGGTGCACAGAAAGAGTAAGTCACAAAAGAAGTTTATGAAACAAGATAAAAGTTGAAGGAGAAAGTAGTAGGTGCTGAAAAATAGGATATAAGTGAATTAACAAAAAATAGTCCTTAACATTACAGATTAGATTAGTCGTTAGTTTTAGCCTCCCTACCCGCAGCAACAAATGCGATCCAAAGAGAGGAAGGAGGAAGGCACCATTTAGTTTGGAGTCAAGGAAACGCGGAATCTACGTAGAAAGGGCATAGAAACAGTAAGTTGGGAAAGAAGATTATGAAACAAGATCAAAGTTGGAGAAGGAAGTAGTAGGTGTTGAAAAACAGGACTGCCGTGAACCGAAAAAAGGGTGGTCCGTAACAAAACAAAATTCTATTCTACTGCAACAAAAAGAAAGCCTACCTAACCTCTAGCTCGGGCCCTCACATAGTCCCCTTGGGAGCACTAATTCCCATAGATACAATAGTTGTATCCCCCCGAGGGGAACTTTAACATTACAAAAAACATTTTATTCCAACAAAAAGAAGTTTCACCTAACTACCATCTTTAGACCTTACATATTCCTCAGGGAGCGTTAATTCCCATAGGCACAATAGTTGTATCCCGCTGAGGGGCAGTAACTCTTGCACCCTAGAGTAACCCTTGCGCCCTAGGGTAACTCTTGCACCCTAGGGTAACCCTTGCACCCTAGGGTAACTCTTGCCCCCTAGGGTAACCCTTGCACCCTAGGGTAACTCTTGCACGCTAAATTAACCCTGATGTTGCCCTAAAGTTTAAATTCATCGACAATTCATATGTAAAATCAGAAAAGCAATCCTAATGCTCAAATTCACTTGCTATGAATAGTAGTAGTAGTAGCATAGGTTTGCTAGCGCTTCAGTTACTCAAACTATATCGCACCTAAGGTCATACAATTTAATAAGTATCAGACTTTTTCAATTTATCACATGAGAGGAGTGTCATAATTATTTGAACAGATTAGATTATAATTGCTATGAATATTCCTATGTAAAATCAGACAACCACAACACATATATACATACACGAGACGCAATGCATAGCTACAAGAGAGCTTGTAGATTTCCAAGCCACGGTTTTCTAAGAAAATGTCCAAGTTTCAATGCGTTGATCGCGATTGAGGTTCAATTGTCAGCTCTTAACACTTTAACTGCAACTGTTAAATATCAAGTTCAATGCCTAACTCGAATTTGAAGTGAATTGTGGTAAGTAATTTTGAAAATGACAATCATTAACTGGAATTAAATTAACTTCATTTAGGTTCGATCAAATACTTATGGAAATTGAGTTTGTGACAACTGGTCGGTCAGCAGCATTTTGAAAATCCCCTCCGTGGCCACCGGTGGCCAGTTTAACACATCGCGGACGTTTTAAATAAAAGCCTATTTCCTTTTTACAGAAAATTACAATGAAGTTCAACGTAGCAAACTAAAGTCACTGCTTAATAATGCACGCAAAAAATAACTACTTTTTTGACCCTTCAATACTTCACATAGTCTTTTGAAAATATTCTCAATACACTGTATTTCTGCAGGAATTTGAATCTTTTTTATATTTGTTCCCTAATGTGTTCTTTGAGGTTTTAATACCAAGCGGAAGTTCCTTCCTCATCACAATGGCGGTGATTGTCATAACAAAAATTGAAGCCAAAAAGCTGAGAATAACTTCAACAAAAAATGGAAAAGTAAATGTGAGATTAAATGTTAGTTTAAGCCTCCCTGACCGCTAAAAAAGCGTTCCGAAGAGAGCAAGAGTAGGGCACCATTTATTGTGGAGATAAAGGAACGCAGAATCTATGCAAAAGGGGCAAGCTAAGAAAGAAGTTCATTAAACGAGAAAAAAGTTGAAGAAGAAAGTAGTAGGTGCTGGAAAACAGGACAGCAGTGAACTAAAAATAAGAGACTCTAGAATATAATAAAGAACATTAAATTTCAACAAAAAGAAGGCCTACCTAACTCTCAGCTCAGGCCCTCACACTTTCCCCCTGGGAGCGCCAATTCCCACAGATACAATAGTTGCATCCCCCTGAGGTGTAATAAACCTTTAAATCCAATAATAAATAATCCAATAATTCCCACAAGGGTAAACTAAGAGAAAATAATAAAATATATACAAATCAAATCCAATCATCCACTTCCACCAAATGCAAGTAACTTTTTCCAAATTTCACCATTTGCTTTAAGCTAAGTCAAGTAAGCAAAATTTAATCGTCCACTACAAGTTAAGTCTAGTAACCTTTTTCAAATTTCCTTTGTATGGTAGTGGTTGTCATAACAAAAATATAACTCTAAAAAGCTAAGGTTGAAGGTTTGAAACTTCAACAAGAAACAAAAAGGAAAAACATGGAGGTCGTATGTACACGTACATCTATACACATTATCGAACGCCATAAAAATATACAACAGCGAGAAACAAACATAAGAAACATAACCATATAGTTCAGTTATGAGAAGAATATACATAAAAAGATTCTCAGACCTTCTAACAATGAAGCTTATAATTTTCTAAGTGCTTATAAAACTCTGATAACTTGTTTGGGTTGCTTGTTTGGTTGTCATCATAATAAATCGAGGTTTATAATACTTTAATAAAGTTGAAACATTTCTCAAATTAAATTTGAATGCATTAATATTTGATTTAAACAAAAAACTGCAAAATATTTTTATAAGGAACAAAATAAATTAGCCCAGACGAGTTAATTCAAGTATCCCTAACCACAAGACAGGTGTTCCAAGAGAGCAAGAAAAAAGGCCCTATTCAGTATGAAGTTAAGAGAACGGGGAATCTATACACAAGTGCATAGAAACAGAAAGGTAAAAAAAAAAGTTCATGCAAGAAGACAAGAGTTGAAGAAGAAAGTAGTAGGTGCTGAAAAACAGGGCAGCAGTCAACCGAAAAAGATGGTCCTTAACAGAGAAAAAAAAAACATTTTATTTCAACAAAAAAGAAGGCCTACCTAACTCTCAGCTCGGGACCTCACATTGTCCCTCTGAGAGTGCCAATTCCCATGGATACAATAGTTGTATCCCCCTGAGGGGTAGCTTGTATATCATTGGTTTCAAGAGTGAACGGTGACAACCAAGCAAACAGCCAACCCACAATACACGCACAGAAACAAGGCGTGCAAACCTCGTTAGTAAATATAAACATAGATAGGCAGATCTATACAGAGCGGACATAGAAACATATACAGGGCGGACATAGAAACATATGCAAGGCGGATATACAAACAATACAAACATAGATAGGCAGATCTATACAGAGCGGACATAGAAACATATACAGGGCGGATATACAAACATATACAGGGCGGACATACAAACATATACAGGGCGGACATACAAACATATACAGGGCGGACATACAAACATATACAGGGCGGACATACAAACAATACAAACTTAGATAGGCAGATCTATACAGGGCGGATCAAAAGTAACTTTAACTTGGCTAATTTCAAGCTAAGTTAATTTCTGGTATGTCCAATAGGACGATTCGTTGAGACTTTTATTTGTAGAATAAAAAGAAGAACCAGAGTAAAAAAGAACATTACATTTATTGCTAACGTTTCGGAATTAAAATTCCGTCATTTTGTCTCTCATAAAAAATCCAATAAAAATGATTTTATGAAATATTATAGATATGATATGTAAATTTAATATAGAAGCTAATTTCTTGTTCATAATTTGAATCAGATGTTATATAATTCCTGATGGTTTGTAGGTACATCGTTTGTGTGATTAGAAGTGAAATAATTGTGTTTAAAGGCTTTGGATTCGTATCATTCTAGTGAAAGCTCGATATTGGCATCATTAAAGTAGCAATAATAGATTAGATTATCAAATTTGAAGTCAAAAGTTGTGATCAATTTTACATAATAATATTAGATAATATGTTAATTTAGGCCTCCCTAACCGCTCCTAAAAAAAAGAACGTATCAAAGAGAGGAAGGAGGGTGGCCCCATTCAGTATGGAGCTAAGGGAACGCGGAATCTATGCAGAAAAGGCATAGAAACAGTAAATTGAGAAAGAAGTTCATGAAACAAGATCAACGTTGAAGAAGAAAGTAATGGTTATTAAAGGTTTTGGATTTGTAACATTCAGGTAAGAACTCAACATTGGTAAATCTAAAGTAACAATAATAATAATATCAACAATAATGTTCACAATATAAGTAAAAGGCAGTTCAAATGATCGTAAAGGATTAATTAGGATGTGTATATATGATACTTAACACGGTAGAGGAAACAAGGTAGGGTCAAACCAGTCTTTGTTTGTTGACGGTGTGGTTTTGCCGACGTCACGGCAACGAACCAATAGCAGTGCTCACATTACATCTGGTAGCACTGCTACCCCCAAATCTGGCTCCACTATTGGCCTAACGATATGGCGTTTTGGTGACGTCATAAAGTTTGTTTGAAATAAAGTCGTTCTATTGGCTAGCCGAACAAGAAGTGTAATTTCTGCCATAGAAATGACCCTACCTTGTTTCCTCTACCGTGATACGTATTCATTCATCAACAAAATTTAAATGTTGACACGAAGGCAGAAATAAGTAATTTTTTACATCAATAAACGCTGTTCAATTGCTGGAAACTGAGTTATTTCAATGAAAATCATCACTAGCTTGCGCTGCTGATGGTATGAACAACAAAATTCTAAATTAAAAAATCAATGTAGGACTACTGAGTTAAAAATATTGGCTGGTTCACAAGAAGTTGCTGGGGTATGAATAAAAAATGCAGCCTGAAAATGATGTTTGTGAATCAAAACGTTGCTTCATATAGACTATATGTAGATAGACTACAGAGGTATTACATTTTTAACGATCGACAGCATTCCAATAAAAAATTTTGAATGAATTTCTTCTTAATTTAACACATGATGAACTTGGAACTGTTTTGTAAAGTTGGGTAATTAGGAAAAAATTCTAAAATAAAAAGATTCCATGACAGATTACAACTAAGTAAACAATTTAGGTCGGTTGTTTGAAAGTAACCCCGTGGTGTAAATAAATATTCTAAAATTAAAAAGAACCCACAGATGATGAACAGGTCAACAACATAGGTTTTGTTACTGAAAGTTGCCGCTAGGATGCCTCGATGAGAAATGGTTGTTGAGATCCCGTCTGAAGACGGTGGAGTAGTCGCACTCGTAACAATTGTACGGCTTCTCTTCCGAGTGCTTGGCTGCGTAGTGTAGGGTCAGGTTCCTTTTCACAGCGGTACAGTAGTCACACTCAGAGCAAGTCAACGGCTTCTCATCAGAGTGCTTCGCTGCCATGTGAGACGCCAAAGACCCTTTGTACGCAGATGCATAATCACAATGAGGGCATTTGTGTACCTTGTTGCCAATGTGCTTAGATGCACAGTGTAGAGTGAGGTCGTGTTTGTTAGCCGTAGAGTACCCACAGTCATTGCATTTGTGTCCCTTTTCGGAGGAGTGTTTGGAAGCCATGTGCACGGTGAGGTTGCGTTTAACAGCTGTGGAGTACCCGCAGTGGAAGCAGACGTGGGGTTTGCAGTCGGAGTGCCGTGCGGCGAGGTGAGATACAAGCGACCCTTTGTAAGCCGTGGCATAGTCACAGTGGGGGCAGGCGTGCAGCTTTTCCCCGGAGTGTCTTGATGCGAAATGCAAAGTGAGGTCGTGTTTGTTGGGGGTAGAGTACTCGCATTCAGAACATTTGTGGTGTTTCTCGTCCGAGTGCTTTGAGGAAAAGTGGACGGTGAGATTGCGTTTCACAGCAGTCGCGTACCCACACAACGAACACTTGAACGGCTTCACACTGGTGTGCTTGGCAGCAAAATGAGATGCAACGGACCCTTTGTAAGCAGAGGCGTAGTCACACTGGGAGCACTTGTGCATCTTTTCACCAGAATGCTTGGAGGCAAAATGCAGGGTGACGTCATGTTTATAAGCCGTGCTGTAATCACACGCCGGGCATTTGAACGGCTTTTCCCCAGAGTGTTTAGCGGTGACATGGACGGTTAAGTTGCGTTTCACAGCCGTGGAGTACTCACACTGTGAACATTTGTACGGCTTCAACGTGGAGTGCTTCGCAGCAACATGCAGAGTGAGGGAACGCTTGTCCGACGTGGAGTACGTACACACAGAGCACTGGTGAAGCTTCTTGTCCGAGTGCCGGGACGAAAAATGAGCGGACAGATCAGCGCAGTCAAAACAAGTGTACTCGCACTGCGGACACTTGAGAATATTACCACCAAAATACGCAGAGTTTTGAGTATCAGTTTGTGCTGTTTGATGCTCAGGCGCAACGTTAGGAGACTCTGTAGTCCGGCTCTTGTCCAGCCTTAAAACTTCTGGGTTGGGACAAGGTGTCGCATATGAGGTTAGGTGCGACAGAAACCCCTGGGTGTGGTTCACACCTTCCAGATGAGGCAGATACCTCAAGTCAGGGAAGTTAACGGACTCGTGGTGCTGTCTCAGGTGTGTCGTTGCTTGTTCTGAAGAGACGTAGTCCATGGGGGGTTGGCAATGTTGAGCTGAGCTTGTCAAGGGCTTGGTGAGTTGAGACAAGGTGTGGTAGACATGGTCTACAGACCGGGTACTGTCAACGTTGTTCTCGTCCAGAGGTGGGGTCATGTGAGACGATGTTCCATCCTCCCTCTTGCATGACAGCAAAGCTGAAGCCGATGACAGCAGGGCACCAGACGCAGATATGTTCGTGCCCTGGAATGAAAATTTGTTTCAAAATTGTGCTCTGGAGCCATGATACTTATCAGTTAAGAATACAAAAATCGTGCTATGTAGCCATGATACATTTGAGTTAAATATGATCATGCTCTGAAAAAGCAAAATTGCGCACATTAACCATGATACAATACCCTGGAATTCAAAGTTATGCTCTGTAGCCATGATACATTTGAGTTAAATATGTTTGTGCTCAGAAGTGAAAAATTGTGCACAGTAGCGATTCAAATGGCGGCCTCTGGCATGTCTTGAAAGGTAAGGTTGTAAGTAGCAGTTTAAAATATGACTTCACTGCTCAAAGAAAATAATTGTATCTTTCCTAAGAAGTGTGAAAATAAAATAGCATGATGACGTTATTACATTTAGAATCATAATGATAGCATCAATATTATGATGATGCTACTGTAGCCATGATACATTTCAGTTACATATGTTCGTGCCTTAAAATCCAAAATGTTGCTCTGTTGCCAAGAGACATTTCATTTAACATAATTACCTCAGACCAGACAACGAACAAACTAATCTTAGGTTTTTGAAAGTGAATAAATATTAGCAAAGATAGGAACATATTGTGGTTAATGGAAATACCATGGTAGTTTTAATGGAAAAGTGGTGGTTATAATGGAAAAGTGGTGGTTATAATGGAAATATAATGGTGGTTATAATGGCAACATGAAAGTAGTTAAAATGGAAATTTGATGGTAGTTTTAATAGAAATATGATGGTAGTTTTAATAGAAATATGATGAAGGTTATAATGGAAATATGATGAAGGTTATAATGAAAATATGATGAAGTTTAAAATGGAAATATGATGAAGGTTTTAATGGAATTATGACGAAGGTTATAATGGAAATATGATGAAGGTTATAATGGGAATATGATGAAGGTTATAATGGAAATATGATGAAGGTTATAATGGGAATATGATGAAGGTTATAATGGAAATATGATGTAGTTAATTGAAAATTTATGGAAGGAATAATGACAAACTGTTTCTTAAACCTTATTGATATTAATGACATCAATTGCAGATTGAGACTCAGTACCACATGTACTATTTAGTTTTATGAAAAGGTGTTATCAAAAGTTTGATTTTTATGACGTAATTGATTTATTAATTTCAGTTTAACGAAGCTTTTTTAAATGGAATGAATTCTCAACATTAGAAGGCAAAAAGAACATCTTTGCTTGAACACTGGCAAGAGTTATTTGGAAAGATCTAACCAAACTTATAACTAATCTCTCTACTTTCGTTTTCATTCTCAAGTCAACAAAGTGCTATGCATGCGACCTATTTTTATTATCAATGATATTAAAAGTAATCGTGTTTTTTTCACACACAAATATACTGATAAAATATTGGGAGGATTTGTTTTTGTTTAGGCAGTATTTTTAAAGTGCATGGCCAATATTAAGAATTGAGCTGCTACTTTAAATATGAAGCATGTTTCAACAGGTTTTTATCTGATTCATAAAATGCTTTAATTAATGCATAAAAGGCTAAGGAAAATGCTCTACATTACTAAATTAGATGTTAGTTTGAGCTTCCCTAACTGCAACAAAGGTGTATCAAAGAGAGGAAGGAGTGTGCGCCCCTCCCCTCCGCAGCTTTAGTTACCAGTAAACTGATCGACATTAGAAGCTTTTACCATTAGACAATCAGAGGCTCCACCAGCGGGAGCCAAAGGAGGGAGGCACCATTTAGCATGGGCTTGAAGGAATGCGGAATCTATGCACAAGGAGCACAGAAACAGTAAGTTGAGATAGAAGTTAACAAAACAAGACAAATGTTGAAGAAGGTGGTAGGTGCTGAAAAACAGGACAGCATTCAACTGAAAAAGATGGTCCGTAACAAAACAAAAAATATTTTTATGCCAACAAAAATAAGGCCTACCTAACTCTCAGCTTGGGACTTCACATTTTCCCCTTGGAAGTGCTAATTCCCATGGATACAATTTGTATCCCCTGAGGAGACTACTTTTTTAAAATGCTATGAAAAATTCTTTAGTTAATTCATCACTTGTTTATAAAATACTTTACCTAATTTATAAAATAAACTTTAACCTTAGTTCAAAATGCTTCAGAAAATGAGTTTCATAATTCTTTAAAATGCTGAGGAAATGCTTTACTGGATTCATAAGCATATGTTCACTTTGCTTAAATTGCAAATTCACTAAAAATTTAAAAGTGAAGAAAATGCTAATAAAATTGTGGAAGGTAAAATGGATTTTGGAAGGTATGGGAAGGTATGATGAGGCTGATATCCAAAACATTTTCGATTTTTTGCTCTTTTTTCAAATAAAAATGACTAATTTTATTGGCATTTTCTTTACTTTTAAATTTTTACTAGATTCATAAAATGTCAAGGAAAATAATGCATCCAATTCATAAAATGCTGAGGAAATGCTTTGCTGGATTCATGAAATGCTCATAAAAATGCCTCACCTGATTCATAAAACACTCTACCTTATTCATTAAATGGTTAAGAAAATGATTTCCATAATTCATAGAAAGTTAAAGAAATGCTTAACCTTATTCATAAAACACTGTACCTCATTTTATGTTTCATAAACTGATATTCATAATTCATAGAAAGTTGAATAAAAACTTTCCCTGATTCATAAAATACTTACCTTATATCATATTTCATAAACTGATTTTCACAGTTCATTAATTGCTCACGAAAATACTTCAACTGATTCATAAAACGGTAAAAGATATGCTCTACTTCATCAATGAAAAGCTTTACCTGATTCATAAAATGCTTAAAAATCCTCTATTTGATTGATAAAATGTTCAGGAATTTGCTTCACCTGATTTGAAAAAATACTCTAAAATGATTTTTCATAATTCATGAAATGCTGGGGAAAATAAATTACCTGATTCATACAATGCTGAGGAAAATAAATTGCTTTCCTCATAAAATGCTGAGGAAAAAAAATTGCTTGATTCATAAAATGCTGAGGAAAATAAATTACCTGATTCATACAATGCTGAGGAAAATAAATTGCTTTCCTCATAAAATGCTGAGGAAAACAAATTACTTGATTCATAAAATGCTGAGGAAAATTAATTACCTGATTCATAAAATGCTGAGGAAAATAAATTGCTTTCCTCATAAAATGCTGAGGAAAATAAATTACTTGATTCATAAAATGCTGAGGAAAATAAATTACTTGATTCATAAAATGCTGAGGAAAATAAATTACTTGATTCATGAAATGCTGAGGAAAATAAATTACCTGATTCATAAAATGCTCAGGAATGGTCAGAGGCTCCATCTTGAGGACACACGAGACAAAGCCGTCGGGTAATGCCTGGTCCTGCGGACCGTCTTTGTTCGAGTCCTGCGATTCCAGCGGAAGGTTACTTTTAGCGACTCCTGGAAAATTGAAAAATTTTACCATTGGAAATGAAATGTAACATGTAATAAAATAAAATGTAACATGTAAAAAATGTAACATGTAATAAACTAAATTGTAACATTTAATAAAATGTAATAAAATAAAATGTAACATTTAATAAAATGTAACATGTTTACTGCAATTGGTAAAACTGAAGTTAAAGATTCAACTGAAATTTAGAGATAATTGTGGCAAGCAATTTTAAAAAAGCAATCATTAACTGGATCATGCCTTCATTTAGCTTCAATGAAGTATTTATGAAAATTGAGCTTGTGACTACTGGTCTGTGAGCAGCGCTATGAAAATCCCCTCAGTGGCCACCTGTGGCGCACGTTGCAATCAAAGTGTTACCTTTTCTAACTGATCAAGTTAAGCATCATTTTGTGCAAATTTAAATTTATACAGATAAAAATTTGTTTAGTATTCTAAAATTGAAGTTTGCATTGATGGGTTGAAAAATTACAGCTAATTTATTTTCCTACATGCTTGTTTAATTTGAGGCATTGTGGTTTTTCCTTACATTTATAGCTGACAGCATAAAACTGTTCATATTCGTTAAATATCCTAAATCAAAGATTTCTTTCAACTCAAAATTACTAATGTAACTCACACAATAAATAACTGCTCAAATATTCTTTCTAAAGTTCCTTTGCATCTGAACACAACTTACAAACCTTCTTTATCCAAAGCTCCAAACATCATCCTTTAACCTTCAGCAAAATTTGGCTTTTTCAAAGATCAGACGCAAACCTTCAGAGAGTGAAGCACCATCGACAGAGCCATTGTTCAACATTTTGAAATAGAAGAAAAGTAATGGGCAATGACTTAACATCAATTTTATAACCTTCTTGAATCTGAAAAGAAGTGTTTGTGTTTTTGAAGTTTTTTTGAAAGTTATTTCCAAATCAAAACTTTTGCAGTCTAGACCAAATTTTTTGCTAAATTTTGGCAAAATTTTTGTAGATAAAAACTTTTGCTATTTAGTCTTATGAAAGTTTTGTAAAAATTTTTTCTCAGTAATCAAACATTTAAAACATGCATTATTTTTTGAAAAATAAAATTTTACATGCCAAAAGCTTGTCTATTTCTATCTCAATTCATTTGACTTTTCCAAATTTTATGCTGTAAATCTACTTCTTAACCAGTAGATATATTTAACAACAAAATTTTCACTATGTTTATTATTTTTTCAGAGTTTCTCAATCTACTGGACATATTTTTTAAATAAAAAATCTCTTTAATTACATGTATCCAAAATCCTTGGTACATGGATAGCAGGTGCAATAACTTTAGTCACTAAAATTATTAAACTACATAGTCAGCATTAGAATATATTATTTAAAACCTCTATAACCAGAACTGGTTTGTTCTTAACTCTTATATACATAAGGGACAATTACACACCCTGTACCAAAAAATTGAAAGGCTAAAAAAAGTTTATGAAACAAAATAGAAGCCCAAGAAGCAAGTACGGTGACAGAAAAAGAACAGCCATGAATGAAAAAAAAGAGAAGGCTTGGAGCAAACTAAAATTTGTTCTATTCTAATTCATAAAAAGGAATGCTAAGGTATGCAACCTACAGCTCTGAAACTTACAGTCTAGGACACTGGTTTGCCTATCATGAGAAAAAAATTCCCAGAAAATAACATAATAACAAGAAAAATAAGAAAATAAATTATTTAACCCATTCAATTCATTTATACATCTTTAATCATTTTCTTCATTGTTATAAGACAGGTGCTAATTAGTATATTAGTAACTGAAAATTAACAACTAGTGGTTGGAAAAAAATATGTATCTAGACAAATAATTTAAAAAATTTTTGCCAAGAATGATTTCCTTGGGTAAATTTGCCTCCAGACACAGGAAGGTATGTTAGAAATTCATACTTTGGTAGACACCTGAAGAAAGTTAAATGATAACAAAGTCCCAGTTAGCCTATTACATTCAAATCTATCTTCACATTGACCAATTCTTTAAACCCTAAATAAGAGATTATATTTAGCTCACAAATTCGACAACATGGGGTATTCTGTTGAAGGAATTAGTTAACGTCTTTTTCTGTTGTGTTTTTTTCTAGATGAGCCTTTTATACTTGATGCCATCAGTAGATTAAGCAACGTTCAAAAAAGAAACTGCCGAATTAAATTCATTTTAGCCTAGATCTTGATATTAGTTAGTACATCATCTGTGAACTACGGTCGGGTATATTACGGATTCCAGTGAAGTATGTATAAATAAATTTTTCGTCAGGATAAGTTTTTGAGAAATCAACAACAGCTTTCCTAAATCTGCAGCAAGGATTTCATCCGTACATGCAGAACAAAAATGGATATCATTCAAAGGACCGTTTCATGATCAGAAATTTCTTTCCTAGTAATTATTTGAGCGAAATTGGAAATTGACATGATGGCTTTCAAGTGAAACAATTATAGTTCATAAATACCTTTAATATCAATACAAATGAGGCATTGGTTAAGCTGCATAATTTAACATATTATCGTCTCGCTCCTGGCGTAAGTCGATAGAAATATATATTTAAACGGTGGTACTATTGTTTTCAATTCTGTTGAAAAAAATAACATCAAAACGAATGCAACTTTAATTTATAGTTCCTAAATGAAATTTATTTAGAGCCTAAAAATAGGAAAAAACGAGTAATACCAGGTTTTTAAATAACATGTTTGCATTTTTCCACATGTCTATTTTGAAATAGTCATTTAAGTGAAACGTTTATTAGAACAAGATTAATTTGTTGTTCAATTTATTTTCGCATTCATCTCTATGAGTATTTCTTATAATCCAACTGTGAACATTTCACAGAGTAAGCTGAGAAGATATCGTAAATTTCTAAGTGCGGAGCATGAACAACAAAAATTCCACTCGCTTTGAAGCATATGTGCATTCAGTCCAAACGATAAGTTCAAATGTTATTCATGATATTATTATTAAACTTTTATTTTTCTTAACATTTTCAGGGAATCATTGAAACAACGTGTGTCCTGAAGCTCGACCTGATTTTTTCTACTAAATTAAATCCTTTTATAATAACCAACCAGTAATATTCATTACATTCCCAAATAAGTTTTTATGATTTATCGCTCGTATCTCTCAAAATTTATACCCAATTATGAAGAACCCTATTAAACTTTCATACTGAGAAGCTATATTCTTTACCACCGTTGAAAAATAGACATCGCTCATATGTGTGTTTAAAATTCAAATCATTCGGTGCTGCCTACGCAGTAATTGAAAAACTCCGACATCAAAGTTTGGTCTAGAACTATCTGACAGGCCATGAGCTTCCGGAATCTTGGGTTTTTAAACCTGACGAGCAGTTCAGATGCGACCAATTATCTTGTGATTTTATAAAGTGAAGTGCTTAGACTCTAAGAGATAGAAGTGACTTTTCATTGTTTATAATAAAAAGGCCGTTTCTGAGAAGTTTCACCCCGTCCGTGGATTTTTCTGAACCTCTCCCACGTTTCAATGGCCAAGCCGCCCTACATGCCCTATTGGCGTCTCAATGACCTTCTGAGTACCATCAACTGAATACTTAAATTTAGAAACTACGTTATCTGTTTCTAAGAACTCTTGAGCCTAGTGTTTCCCTTATTCCTTTGCTGTGGTCACCGTGGCCGAGTTGTTATGCGCGCGCTCTCCACAAGAAGGAGTCGGCAATTGAAATCCCGGCAGTGCCGTCCGGTGATTCTCCCCATTGGGAATGGGAGAACTAAGCCATAATTCCCCACTTCACCCAGAGGTCGGAAATAGGTACCTGCTTGACCGGGGTAACCGTCATTACGTCTTGTTAGTTAAAAGGCATTTGAAAAACTAAAGTATAATATATGTATCAGGCATGATTGTATAAAACATCCTTTCGATTATAAAATACCTTCTGCTAGAAAACCACGTGTGATTTTTTATTTATTTTTCGTACAACACGGCCAAACGAGATGAGGAGAGAAACAACTCAAGCACCGACCTGTGTTATCTTCGTCTGATAGCAACTAGAACGTCGGAGGCGCTTCTCTAACAACTTGAGATAGTAGAGCAACGATAACTTTTATCTCTCAATTTTGGACTTTTATGTTAAGATATATTTATACATTTATTGGTTGTATTGAATTTGACGTACCAACTTTTTTGGGAATGAACGGGTTTTCTGTTTCTCTCCATTTAAAATGCGAGCACAAGCCGCGTCCACGTGTGTTTGAACGCGCAGGTGTCATGTGGTATGAGAGTGTCTGTAGCTCAATGAACTTTGGTTTGTATCTCAGATTTGTTGCTATCTCCGCTGCCTGTGGTTGTCTCCCCAGTGCTACGGCTCCACTTCTGTCTCGCGGAACTTAGGGTAATTTTGGGTTATTCCTCATGTTTAGAGTTATTGCATTCGATGTGTCGAAAGTTTTTTTTGTGAAAACGGATTGGTTAATGTGAAATTATGGTCTTTATTCTCACCGCACTTGCTTTATATTCCCTGTGCCACTTCTGTTTTGCGGAACTTAGGGTAATTTTGAGTTATGCCTCATGTTTAGAGTTTTTCCATTCGATGTTTTGCGAGTTGCTTTTTTGTAAAAGCGGAATTGTTAATGTGAAATTACGGTCTTTCTCCTGACTGCACTTGTGCTGCGGCCCCACTTCAGTTCGCGAAACTTAGGGTAATATTGGATTGTGATTCATGTTCAGGGAAATTACATGATGTGTCGAGAACAGCTTTTGTGAAAACGGATTGAAAAATGTGAAATAAGAGGCTGCTTTTAGCTGACCGTAATTTTACAGTTTTAAATTTTACGAGGCACTCTCTGGTTGAGGGTTTTATTTCATTAAAATTTCTGTCATTTTCAGCGTTGGGTGATTGAAAATTTTATAATGCACTGATGAAAATGCTAGTTGAGCTGCTACCCATTTATAGCCCATTGTCTGATGACAATAACTTTTGGCTAATCTTTTCTCGTTACTTGAACGTATTTTAGGATGATATTTTAGTCTGTTCAAAAGATTGTGTTCTGTGTTTTTCAAGTGATATTTAAAGTATTCATAAGCTTTCAACCCTTTTTTTTGTTTTTTTTTCCGACGTGTAGAGCACCCAAGGGAATATACTGCTATAGTTTCTCCCAATACTAAAATTAACCTCTGACACAGCTTACGCTTACCTCCTGTGATTTGTTCACCAATTTAGGACTTTTACGTTACTAAGTATTTAAAATCCACTGTATTGTAAGAGATTTCAAGAACGAACTTCGTTGGAAATGAGAGGTTTATTTTTTTTCATTCTTCCTATTCTTTTTTATCTACCTCGCCGTTCGTACAAAACAATTGCATATTGTAAAGGTGCTGTAATTTGTGACTTCGGGCATTTTACGTGCTGTTATTTTTATGACGCAATAAAAGGATTTATCTTTAGATACGGTCAAATTTTGACCCAAAATAGACGTGGGTTCGACTTGGTGGAAAACAACATTTGTGTCAATAACTTGGCTGGAAAGCTCTTCCAAGTACCACATTACTGTGGATATAAAGTCACCAATTAATATGGAAGATTCTTTCGAGTATGATAAGTGAATCGTACATTTTTTGCTGCAATATTACTGCAGCACATGATGAAATTATAGAACGTAGAGAACAATAGATATCAAGTCAGGAAAGTTACTTTTCTTAAGACGAATAATCACTAGGAATTTAAAACGAAGAAAACACAGCGTATTGAAATTATTTTCAATTAAGATTTCACACGAACTATAAATTTAAAACTTAGTCAATTTTATAAAACGTTTAGGACGTTTTATGAAACTTACAGAACGTTTTATAGAACTGACTTAGTTTTAAATTTATAAATCGTGTGAAATCTTAATTAAGTAGGATTTCAATACGTGGTGCTTTCATCGTTTTTAAATTACTAGATATCAATTTAACACACTTCATATGCTAAACTCTACGAGATACATTCACAAACAACCGTACAAGTATACATAATTATTAATCATCGAGTGTTTTTTTAAAGTTTCTTAAACCTTTAACTGTGCTGGGGGTTTTTACTTTAACTTTGAGATGAGTATTTAACTTTGGTTTAACCCATCGCAGGAAACGCATAAATTTGAAGAATTCAAACAATTTAAAGAATTTATTTACCACAAGCGGTGCAGAAGCAAATTGTTTCTTAAGTTTAGTACCTTGGTCAAATTCGAGTGGATGTAGCTACCTGTGGGCCCGAATAAGTTCAGTGACTTCTAGGGCATCCTACCACCAACGCTATTCTAAGGTGTACAATTATGTTTAACTTAATACCTTGTGTCTGTTACAGGTAGCTTCACCATGAGCTTCGACTTCACTGGCAAACGGGCCCTAGTAACAGGAGGTGGGTCTGGTTTGGGCCGAGCCACAGCTCTGCGACTGGCCCAACTCGGGGCAAAGGTTTACGCTCTCAGCCACATCCAAGAAGACCTGGACTCTTTGAAGGCTGAAAATCCGGACATTGAAACCATGTGTGTTAACCTCTTGGAGATTCACAAATCAAGGGAAGCTGTGCAAGGCATTACCCCGATTCATCTGCTCGTGAACTGCGCTGGCGTCGCGGCTTGTACCTCGTTCGTGGACGTCACGTTCGAGGAGTTCGACGAATTGTTTGGAGTAAACGTGAAAGCTATCTTCAACGTGACCCAAGTGGTCGCCAAAGATCTGTTGGGTCGCAACGAGAAGGGGTGGATCGTGAACGTGTCATCCGTGGCAGGACATCGCGGATGTCCTGGATCTTCAACTTACGCCGCCACCAAGAGTGCCATCAATTCTTATACCAAATCCATGGCTGCTGAACTTTCTCCAAGAGGGATACGGGTGAACGGTATCAGCCCCACATACATGTCAACGCCATTGTCTCAGGCGATTTCTCAGAAGGTGGATGGGTGGGAATCCTCGATAATTTCAAGGACACCACAAGGGAAGATTGCCAAAGTTGACGATGCCGTGAACGCCATCGTCTACCTCTTGAGTGACCACAGTGACATGGTCAACGGACACAACCTGCCAGTCGACGGCGGGTACCTCTGTATTTGAACCACCCTCTGTGTTAGACGACTCTTCGTGAAGGCCACCAGTTGACGGCGGATAATTTCGTGTTTGACAACTCATCGTGAAGACAACTCTCTGTGTTTGACAACTCTTCGTGAAGATTACCCTCTGTGTTTGACAACTCTTCGTGAAGACCACGCTCTGTGTTTGACAAAATTTCATAAAGACCACCTTGACAACTCTTCGTGAAGACACCTCTCTGTGTTTGATAAAGTTTCGTTAAGACCACCAGTTGACGGCGGGGACTTCTGTGTTTGACAAAAATTCATGAAGACCATAGGTAAAGTGGTTGCTGGTCAGAAAGGAAATATCTTTCGTTATTGAACCGGTTGCTCTATGCTGCCATCATATAGTATACTTTGATGTCCCTCTTAAACTAAAGGAGGGCAGTGAATGATTGAAATGAACGCTCGATGAGTACAAATTTTTACCTCGATCCTCAATCAATCGTTTTCTCTTTGATGATAAATATTGCCAGTGATGATTGGTATAGAACCTGGATGTTTCTTGTTCAAAATGCAATGCCTTATCCCTGCATCAAGGAGAAAACTCAAGCCACAGTGAGGTGGTAAGAAGAAGAGAATTATCTCAAGATTATACATACATATAGATCAGATTAGATTAAACTAAATTAGATGTTAGCTTAAGCCTCCCTTTCCGCAACAAAGGCGTTCCAAAGGAAAAGATAGAGCACAGTGCAGATTCATCAAGAATAGACTAAACACTAAAGCGATAAACATATTAACGATATAATAGATAGGAGAGTCTTTTGTAAGAGAGAGTTAGGTGCATTTCGTAAAATGACATAGGTTAGAATTTTGAGAAAGTGACTGGTGTGGAAAAATAAGAGTGATGTCAAATTTGAAGAGGGTGTTGGCATACCGGGTGGGCTGAAAAAAAACTGAACTTCCCTTCAAGTTAAAATTCTGATTGTTTGGCAGTTCTTATCCAGCTTTTCTTTATACCATCCGACATCCTGTGAATGTGAGATCAAACAAATAGTTTTGTTATTGTTGTGTATTTCAAAATGGCTTCCCAGCGAGATAAACAAGTGGAAGTTTCTGAACTTCCTCATGCGGGACACACAATGAGTGAGATCGCAAATCTTGTTGCGGTGTCACGCACGACCGTTTTCGCGATCAAGAAGCGCAGCAGGATGGTGCCCCAGCACACATCCAATCGAGTGAACGTTTTCTGCAAGAGCAAAATTTTTCCTTCTGGCCGAAAGACATGTGGCCGCCATACTCGCCAGACTTTAACCCATTGGACTACCTCTTATCGCCGCATGTTGATCCTAGGGCTTGCAATCCCGGGACAAAATGAAAATCCTGGGATGCAAACCTAAATTGAGGCCAAGGCGTGCAACAATCGTCACATAAACATTACAGCTCTGAAAACATCTGTTGACTGGGTACGGATGGCCATGAGAAAACGTTGTCAACAGCTGCAACATCTTCAGACGCCGTCTTGAGGGCATCATCGCTTCGGACATGTTGAATAAAATTAAACATTTGTTTCTAATGACCAGAAGTTTTATTCACTTTGGTTAAGGAGTTTCTGAGGTACTCAAAGTAAAAGTTATGGATATTAGTAAAAGTTTTGCTTTTTGCAAAGCCTAACGATGAATCAAAGAGCAAAGAAAATCGCTTTAATAAGAATCATGGTGTAGAATTTAGATTTAGGATTTGTTCAGTTTTTTTTTCGGGAAAGTGTCAAGGATATTAACGAGTCTTTAATAGCAGTATAGAATGTGTTTCTTGATGCTATGTCGTTGAATTAATAGATTAATTTTAGGGCTGTGTTATTCCTATGTAAAGTAGTAGGTATTTTTGGAATTCTCTTATCAATATTATTTGCTAACAGATTTATACGTTCTTCGTATGGTCTAAGTTAAGGGAATATACAATGTTTGAATGTTCTTGTGAGTTATCTGCCACCACTTTCAATTTATGGTTTCCATTTGATGTTAAGGTTGGGTCAAGTTTAGGTAAATGAAATTATTATTAATTTTATTTTAATTAATAATTAAATGATTTAATTAAGCTAACCTGACTTAAATCTAACCTTAACATCAAAAGGAAATTATAATTTAAAAGTGGTGACAGAGAACCTACAGGTACCTAACTAATAAGGCCGCCGTCACACGGAGACCAAATGGTTACGTTTCATCATAATCATCTACAGTCAGCGGCACTAGTCGGTCTGTCCAGGGCCACGAAACAATCAGATGTCAGCCTTAGTTTGCCCAAACTGGTTCCAAACTAAGGCTGAAATCTGACGGTTTCGTGGCGCTAGACAGACCGACTAGTGCCGCTGACTAGATGATTATGATGAAACGTTACCATTTGGTCTCCGCGTGACGGAGGCGTTATGTTGACGACTTACCGTAATTTTCAATGGCAACGAAGTTGCGCTAAAAATATTTTTAACTAAGTAACGTATGAGAGGGGCATGTTTGTTACCATTTCAAAAATGCTTTTTAGTATTTGTCAATTTTGTTTGTAACTAAATTTTCAAATCTATACGAAAATTTTAATATTTGTTACTTATTATTGACAATATTTTGAAATTTGTAGCATGAAATGCCTTCAAAGTTTTGAAATTATCTGAAATAATGCACCCTTTCGTCACAAACTTTTGCACGGTAACAATTTTAAATTTATCATCACAACGTTGCTCACTGAAAAATAGTTTCGCGTTTGTGAATTCAGGTATTTTTTACTCTAATGAGTGAACATAAAACGTTTAAAGAACTCAGACCTTCAATATACATCATTAATTTTTCAAAAGGATACACCGGGTGTCCCACAAAAATGTCCCTGAACTTTTAATTGATTAAATATCCGCTTCATATTAACATGTTTGAATTGTCTTTTTTTCCCCAATGTAGTAAATTTTGTGTTCTTTTCGAACAATTCAAGTTTTTGAAAATCGGTTGAATAACCGCTTTACAATGATTGATTTACTGAAAGGGGTAGAAAAACTAATTGTTCCAAGGAAAAGTTTTAAAAACAACACTGTTGTTCTTCTTCATTTCTCAATACCTACCGTTAAAAATAATTTCACAATGACGTATCCTACATACCACCAAGTATGTATCACCTCCATCATTAATAATTCTTCGACAATGGATTGAAGAAGTATTTCAAGAACTGAAAGAAAATGGTGAAATAATAATAATAATCATGGGTCACTTTTTTTTTATAAAAGTAACTGTGTAAAACACGGTTTAGGATCACAATTGCGAACTGCTCAACTATTGTTGGATGACGAAAGAATTGATGGGTGCACAACGATCCTGTTAGGATTGATGGGTGTTTAATTCGTTGAATTTAAGTTACATACTTTTGGTCACAAACAGTATCTTGTATAAAGCATAAAATAGACATGCAACGTGCGCTGACCGCATGACGCTTTTGACCAGTAGTCACAAACTCATTTTTCATAAATACTTAATTAAACCTAAATGAGGACATGATCCAGTTAATGATTACTGTTTTCAAATTGTTCATTACAATTGCTTTTAAATTTCAGTTGAATATTGAACTTCAGTTTTACCAATTCCGGTTAAAGTGCTGATGATGCTTAATGACCGTATCTATGATACGAAGAATATTTTAATCGTGTGTACTATTAGAATGAAGTAATTTTTTGTCATTCACATATGGAAGATTTATTAAAGGAAAATATCAAATCCCGTCATGTGAACACCAGTATATAAAGATATAAACACACCACGGGTATTATTAGGTAAGATTTAAGAAGTTTTCAAAAACTCAATGTTAGGTTCAGAAACACGCTGGCTCTCGGAAAAGATTTCAAAAAGATTAAATCAGGGTTTAAACATCAAGGAAATTTTCAAAACTTTTTTTGATTTGCCGAATAGTTTTTTATTGAATTTAAGTTTCATACTTTTGGTCACAAACAGTATCTTGCATAAAGCAGAAAATAGGCATTTAATTTATTAGAAGAAAAATAGGTTTTGACTATAAGATCGATTGTAAGTTAGTTTTAACCTCCCTTACCGAAACAACGATGTTCGTGGAGAGGAAGGAGAAGAGAACCAGTTTATGTGGAGTTACGGGAACGCGGAATCTATGCACAAGGTGCATAAAAACAGTAAGTTGAGAAAGAAGTTCATGAAACAAGATAAAATTTGAAGAAAAAATTAGTAGGTGCTGAAAAAAGGATAGTAGTCAACCAAGAAACGATGGTCCGTAACACAACAAAAAATATTATGTTGAAATCATCAAAATATTCAAAATAATTTTAATATAAATAAAAAGAAGGCCCACCTTACGTAAAGCTCGGGACCTCACATTCTCCCCCATGCACTGCTATTTCCCGCAGACACCTGATAGTATTCGCCTGATAGTTTTCTTTTAAACCATAACATAATCTAATTCCCTATCAGCCATACCAACCTAATCTTCAATTTCAGAGTAACGAGGTTCAACTATTAGCAGATTATAATAAGTAAACAATTCATATATACATAAAAATAAATTATATTGGGATTATAAACTATAATACTGAGCTGTCGTAAACGTCGGCTTGGTTCTCTTTTATAATTGTGGTTACGTATATCATCAAATCTAGACTAAGTAACACTAGGGATACATTGCCCCACTCATTTTTTTTGACCAGTGACATGGGTATTACAATACTAATGTGTGTGTATCTTATATGTCTATTTTCCTTACTTAAAGACATTTTAAAAATCAATGACGTTTTGTACCATCTCTATTGAAAAAAAAAATTGTTTTTCTTTCTTTTTTCTTTTTGTGAACGATATGTTGGATGAAAATCTCAAATTTTTAGCTAATTTTTATTCACGACGATCACTGGTAGAAAAAAGATGTTAAGCAGTGTATTCGTGATACGGACTTGATCTTATACGTTACCGAGCCATAATTACGGTAGAGGAAACAAGTTAGGGTCATTTCTATGGGAGAAAATACACCTTTTCTAGTTCAGCTAGCCAATAGAAAGGCTTTATTTAAAACAAACTTTATGACGTCACCGAAACGCCATATCGTTAGGCCAATAGTGGAGTCAGATTTGGGGGTAGCAGTGCTGCCAGATGCAGTATGAGCGCTGCTATTGGTTCGTTGCCGTGACGTAAGCAAAATCACACCGTCAACGAAAAAAAACTGGTTTGAACCTATTTTGTTTCCTCTACCGTGGCTATAATTAAAGTTTAAATTATTTTTACACCAAATTTTACGTTCAAAGACTCAACTTAATGAGTTAAAGTTGGGTTTTGAATTAAGGAGATTAAGGGGTCTGTATAGCAGTATAGATTAGGTAGTTTCTTGATTGACTTGAATTAATCTATTTATTTAAAGTATTGTTGTTCTCACATAAAGCACTATAAGCTTTGGAAACTCGGTTACCTATTAAAATTCGCTGAGCTCATCGATTCATCTAAGTTACGTATTCACATTCTCTTCGGCAACTGGGTTGCACCAAAATTTGGAAAATTAAGTTTGACGCTGAAAGAAATATGTACACATTAATTTTCGAGCAGGTTGAGAACCGTTGCTAAAACAGGCCTTACAATTTGTTAATTTGACTATTTAAAAATTTTTGGTTTTCTTCCAAAGTTTTTCATATTTAACAAAGTCATTGGAAAAACTTTGAAAATTATCACGCAAAATTTATCGAGAAATTTTAAATTTCCTGTAAAACGATCCTTGATTTGCAAAACACATTGACTACGGTAACAATTGTAATTTTATTAT
This sequence comes from Platorchestia sp. MABIK, assembly GCA_014220935.1. Taxonomy (NCBI): domain Eukaryota; kingdom Metazoa; phylum Arthropoda; class Malacostraca; order Amphipoda; family Talitridae; genus Platorchestia; species Platorchestia sp. MABIK. Next base: position 47,768 of record JACJUY010004327.1, read on the forward strand.
CACAACGTTTATATCGTTCATAAACGATTTGTGTTCGTAAAACGAACAAAAAGTTCCTTAACTGTGAATGAAATCGGAAATTTTTCTTCTGGAACTATACTTTTTTAAAGTCTATTTTACGCAAATGAAATTGATCTTCACACAGACTGAAAAATTAATTTCACAAAATCGAAAAATCAATTTCACGTTTATTACAATCACAACTTCGATGAGGAACAAATATATCCATCCCATTAGAACCCGCCATTAAAATATTCTTGTACTTGTGCACTGGTGAAACTCGTATCACAGATACGGTCATTGAGCGTCCTTGTGAGCGTCACAGACACACGCACCAACCAATTTAATGCCTTCACTCACATGCCCATTGTGATGACATGGCAAAAAATACGTGTTTTTAGTATTAGGAGACATTCACCGCACGTTACACACATACAGCAATTCTACCAGTTAATCGATGAGAATGTACCCATAACGCTCTACATTTCGTCAGGAGAACATTCATTATTTCACTCGTTGAGGCAAATTTTTGCCGCCAAAAATAAGTAAAGAAGAAGAAGAATGCCAGGACGTCGTGTGGTTTTTGAATGGCTCACAATGATAACGAAAGATTCATAAATCATTTATTTAAGTAAAATGAACAATTTTTTGTCATTTTTCAGAGTAAAATCTCAAAACATGATATATAAAAATTATTCCAACACATCGGTAAATCTATGTACTCATAAAAATAATACACGTATGCGAATCGTAAATTTTTGGTTTGATCGGTAACTATTTAAAGTTTCAATACAGATCACGTCGTCTCTCCATGAAATAAAATGATTTCCACTCTCCAAAGACACATTGATTACCACGAAACTTGTGTTTTATTGCATTCAATTTCATATTTTAAGAGTGGAAAAAGCTTAGAGGCGTTAAGAGCACTTAGAAAATAGTGAATCGCACCCACCGCTGAGGCATTCAAGTGTATAGCAAAAATTGAAAAAATTGCCGATGTTTCTTCATGTATCACAGATACGTTATTCTATCGACATCGTATACTTCCTTATGTAAAGTTACCATAAATTTTTCCACTTTGTATGCAGCAGATAAAAATTTTGATTATTTTGATAAAATATATTCACATTGATTAAATTTCTGGCGAACAATATTGAGAAAGTTTATGATTCCTTATCAAATTTCTTTAAGAGTATCACTTTCTTCGATCATCACCTTTTATATTCAGGCGGGGAATTATAAATGCATATTACGAGATAAATTAATAAAAATGGTTTACTTGACCATGATTTCAAGAGAAATTGTCGGCCAAAATCAAGAAATTTTGCTGCAGAGGAAGAAAACCAAGACATGGATGGCAACACTGAGAAGAATCTGTTATCGGTGACGGAGATGAGGAAGTGCCATTATTTTCTTTTTAATTCTCTGTTGAAAATGTCAAAGAAAAAGTTATGAGACCCCAAACTATGATATAATACAACATTTAAATACCTTTCCAATTAGGTGATCATAATCTCCACAGTAATAATATGCATAACTTATTTATGTGTTGTATATTTGTAACCTTTATATTAGGAAATTTTTAAAAATCCAATGTGTTATGCGTTTTACGTATTAACTTTTTTTGGAAATGAATGATTCATGTTTCTTTCTAAATATCTTCTGTTTGGAACATTTTCAATAATTCATATATATTCAAATTTTTTTTCAAATGATTTAATTTAATTACTATTCTTATCTATTTTAAATGTTTCATTCAAGTATTTCAATTCAATTATTATTAATTTCGATTTGAACAGTACAGCAGACACCATCTAAATGACATAAAAGAACCCAACATCTGCTCACTTTTGTTTACAAGCCAAAAAATATCGCGGTAATGAAAATTAATGACATTGTTCATTATTACCACAAATCATTTTGGGATCTTTTCCAGATGCCCCCCCCCCCC
>JACJUY010004328.1:0-23803 GCA_014220935.1 Platorchestia sp. MABIK
AGCCCCTCCACACCGAGAACTCGGTCTCCTTGTTAATGCAAATTAATGAGGGGTAGGACCGAACGATATCTCGTGACACGGGCTCGGTATTCGTGTTCGAAACTTTCTGCTGGTGTAATTTCGTCCTAAGTGCTTTCGCTTTCATCAAAATTTTCAGGAATGTTGACATAGTAGAAAGTTTTCATTACCTGAGCAATTTGTTAAGTGTGCGTATGGGAATTGGCGCTCCCAGGGGAGCAATGTGAGGGCCCGAGCTAAAGGTTAGGTAGGCTTTCTTTTTGTTAAAATAACACAGGTTTTTGTTTTGTTACGGACCACTTTTTTTCGGTTCACTGCTGTCCTGTTTTTTCAACACCTACTACTTTCTTCTTCAACTTTGATCTTGTTATATGAACTTCTTTCTTATCTGACTGTTTCTATGCCCTTTCTGCATGGATTCTGCGTTCCCTTAACTCCATACTAAATGGTGCATTCTTCCTTCCTCTCTTTGGATCGCCTTTGTTGCGGATAGGGAGGCTTAAACTAACTAATAATCTAATCTGTTAAGTGTGCGAGGGCCTGAGCTGAGAAGTAGGCATTCTTTTTGTTAAAATTAAATGTAAATTTTTTTTGTTACGTAAAGGTCTACCTTTTTTCTTTTCACTGCTGTCTAGTTTTTCAGCACCTACTACTTCCTTCTTCAACTTTTATCTTGTTTCGTAAACTTCCTTCTCAACTTACTGTTTCTATCCCCCTTCTGCATAGATTCCGCGTTCCTTTATCTCCATACTAAAAGTTGCCTTCCTCTTTTCGTAACGCTCTTTTTAGCAGTTAAGAAGGCTCAAACTAACATATAATCTAAGCTTTTTATTGTTATTTTTGACTGGTTTTCAACACCTGATGGCTATGGTGATACATAATATCGAAGTAATTGATTGTTAAGTTATTACTATAATGTTGAGTGGAACCCTAACATACCGTCTCGATCCTTGAGTTAAAATGCTGAACTTATTGGGACGGGTCTCCAAGAGAAATGACTGGAATAGCAGCGGCGTGGGAGCGTACGTAACGTTTATGTCTCGAGTGCTACACAGTGCGACTGTTATCTCGGTCTTGACTTGCGATGATCCTGTGATGCCCTCGCGCTCAGTCGCAGTTATCGGGCAGCGCACGGGTTATGCGAAGTCTTCAATGTAGCATTGTAGGGTTGGCCTTTTTTCAGGCCAAAATCCTCAAGTGTGTTGTTAGTTTCAAATCAAACTTGACCGTATAAACAGCCCAATCAACGTGTGATACCTCAGAAGGGTTGTTACATCTTAAATAGTGTTCTAAATCGAATGTATTTTAAAAATTTCTAAGCATGGGGATTTTTGGCCATAAAAGAAGTCAATCTGGCAACCCTGCTTCAGTGGTGACCTAAGTCGCCATCACCCCAGCCGTGCCCTCTGGAGAAAGTTCCTCGAGCATTTTACTCCAATTGTTTACTCCATTGTGTATTGATTTGCGGTCACCCCCTTCAATGAGGCAGCGCAAAAGCATTGCCTGGAAAGTTTTTGCAAGGTATTTTTTTAATTGAATATATTTTCAAAAGAAAAGTGTTTTGTGAGTTATTTAAATGAATTTTGTGCTGTATTTTACTACTCTCTGTGTTTCCCAAAGTCGGATGCAATTAAGGTAAAAACGGGTGGTGAAATCGGTTGAGGAAAGATAGGGTGCCGCAGTTTGTGCACCCTGGAGTATTTTGTGCTCAGTGAATCGGCGTATTGACAAATTTCCTTTTTGTTTACATAGATTTAAAACCAAATAGGTCTTATTTTCCTTTGGAGATGGTGACAAAAATGTAAATACATCCCTGAGTGCTGTAGAACAGATTCTATCTCGTAATAGTGATTGCTCAATAACGCAGGAGTTAATTTTTTGAGCAGTTTTCTGTGTTTCTAGGAACTAGGTTGAAATTGGCTGTACCATGCCCACTATGCTTGTTCGCAGATGCCAAGTCATTGTGGCTTGTAATTTGAGCAATTTTTCATCAAGCTTAGACGCTAATTTTAGCATTAATTTTTTCATGCTCAATGTATTATACCAGTATTTCTTATGTTATTAAAAATTTCAGTATATCTTGCACCAGTAGGAACCTGAATTTTCAGGCATCTGAAGGAACATCTAAGACAAAACAATAAATTTCGTGCCCCGTGAAAAATACCAATCTGAAGCTTATTTGTCATAATAAATAGTTCCATCGGTATTGATTTGCTGCTCATAAACCTGAAGTTTACCACGGAATGGCCTTAATCGAAATCAAAGGAATAGATTACGCTCAAAAATGTAAATACATGTGCGCTACTCTTGGTTTGTGTGACTGATGTTCATTGCGACACGCCGCTGTGCCGGCCGGCCTGGTTAGCGACCAGCGACGCATGAACAAGTTACTTCAGTCTTAACTTAATCTTTGGGAACGCTTCCGAGTGGGAATTATTCAGGTACTAGTGGAGCTTAACCCATTTGTCCAATTGTTACTCTGCTTATGGAGCGCCCGCCCTCCATCAGCTGCCTCTATTATAACACTTATGAGTAATTAGCGTGGCGTGATTCATGCTAATTTTCAACTCCTCAGGTCAGCCTAAGCACTTCCAGGCTTCGTTTCACCGCTAATATGCTAATGTTGCTCGACGTTTACTTGCTAATTGAAGATTTATAGCGGTCTTCCATGTGAATGACCGACATGCTACCAACAGAAAATGCGATTAGAAAGAAAACGAGTTGTGTTGTTGCGAGTAACTGTTCCTGACGGCAGTCTGAGGGCCTCGGTCGGCGGACTGTTAGGCTTCAGCGAAACCATTTATCTCAGCACGATCAATGGTTGCCATCTCTTGTGCCTCATTTGATGCGCTGAGGTTTGGGTATTCGTCCATGAATGGGTCGAGTCCGAGGCATTGATGAGTCCCGAGTGATATCTACAGAGAGAAAACAAAGCCCCCTTGCCTCGTGGGATTGAAGTGAAATGATGGAAAGTCCGGAATGAAAGTTCAAAATTATAGAGCGCATCGCATTGTGTTCCAATCGCTCATTACTTGTGGAAAGTTGAGTTCGTTTCCATATAACGGCATTCATTGTTCGTATGCTTTTGATTTTTAATGAATGACAACGTTCAATATCTTCTCTGACGTAAAACAGTAAACGGATCGAGCTTATTTTTTTAGTTCTTTTTATTGTGTTTTCGAATACTTTAAAACTTTTTAGGCGTCATTGAAAATTTTATTGATGTAAAGTTCTCAACTTTGAAGGGTGACGACAGCTGTTCTTAAACTATCGTTGGTAGGATGCTCTCTTTAGTTTGCAAGGGTTTGAAGCTGAACCACGCCACCGCCGGCCGCCGGCAATTGATTTGTCGTTTTCGTGGATGCTGAGAAGTTCCTAAAAGCCACAACCTCTTCTCTGCCAATGTCAATAAAGTTTTATCGCTGTTTGGTCAAACTTTGCTTTCCTAGAGCTTGTAGCTAGCGAACTCAGGCTTTCAAGCTGACGGAGAGTTTGCTTTATCGGAGGTTCTTCTGTCGGTGAGATTGAGTTCGAAATTATCCTTTAACGTGTTTGCTGACACAGATGAACGAATTCATTGTTCTTCTTGGGCTTCCTCTCTTTTTTCACTGAATAACCTCCTCAGAAAATTTAGGTTTAACTGACTCCGTTCTACGTCGCCCAGACTCGTGAATTGTTATGTTTACCGCTCTCAGGAGGAAATGTGAGGTCCTTAGCTGTAGGTTTAGTGGGCCTTCTTTTTATTGAAATTGCTTTGTTGTGACCCATCTTTGGTATGAACATAGCGGCCTTTTTTCACCAACTAGTACTTTCTTTTCAGCTGTTATTTCATTTCATGAGCTCCCTTTCAATATTGCTATTTCTAAGCGTAGGGTGTAAGATGCGCTTTGTGCATAGATTTCTCGTTCCTTTAACTCCATACTAAATGGTGCCTGCCTTTTTTTTTGGAGGGAACCTTTTTTGTGACTAGACATGTTTGTACAAATTTAGGAGTTAATCTAATCTTGTTTTATCTGTTTTTATCTGTTTTGCCTTTGAAAATTATATGGCTCTAATGTCGCCTTGTTCCCCATGTCACTATAGTTTTTCTGTTCTTACGGCACTTTCTCGTATCAAATCTCTCGTTATTGATCCTTCATCGAAGTGAAATTGAATGTGAAATGTTGCGGGGTCTAAGCTCGAAGGTAGCGATGTGCCGAATTTAAATTTGATGGTGAAAATGTTCATTTTGCTGCAAAAGTAAATTAAAAGTAACAGGACTTGAAATTGTCTCTATACGCACAGAGCGTGGCCAAAACGGCTTCGATGCTGCGGTGTTTGTATCGGAACACTGTTTCAACATTTGAGCCTTGATCTGATACTGCAATCGAGAGCGCGAATCTTCATCTTTCGATTATTTCGGGTAAAAGTTCCCATACTTTTTACCGCCTGTGATTGCTGCTCGTTTCTGTTTTTCTTTCAGATGTCGTTCATGCATTTGGTTCTTGAAGCATTATGAATGAATGTGGTGTTAAATGATCCAGTATTGACGGTCTCGGATGCATTTTATTAACCTATAGACCATTCGTGGTTTATCTGTTCCGAGAAAGTGTCAGACTACGACGGATGACAAATGTGAAAATCGCTGGTGCTTTTTTCCATTTATAACATGAAAATCATTGTACCGAATTAAAATAAGAGCATTACTCTCGAGCCGTGCTTTCAAGGTCCCGTGGTCAAGTGGTTATCGCATCAGGAAACTAACTCCAAAGTTTGGGAATGATGCTTCTCAATAACCTCCTTTGTGCTTCACATTTACTTGACATCGGAATGTAGGTTATTTTGTGCTTTAGAGCAGGAGATGCAGTAATCACTTAGTCGGAACCACCTATTTTCACTGAAACTTTTTCCTTATATTGTTCAAACGTTAAGAACTGCTACAGTTTTTAGCATGTGCTTTTGGCGAAAATTCTATTCTTGTTACATTTTACGGACCTCATAGTTGAATTACGATTGACCTGTTTTTCTTATTTTCGTATTCTGTTAAAAGTGAATTTTAGATGTGGAATACTGTTTTACGAATTTATTTATTAATTTTCAGTCTCCGAGGGAAGATAGCCGTTAACTTTCAGGTGACTAGCTGTTCGATGAGCGTTGGCTTATCGAGTTTTTACTGTGGACGTGTGATTTATGCAGCGTAATGATCATCGCTGCGTCCTTAGAAGCGGCGGCCTCTGCATGATTGGTGAGCCACTTGGATGTCACTGGTGTCTTTGGTCGCCGTGCATCACAATAATGGTGCCGGTTTGCTGTACCCTTCCGCTGTATTCTGACACTGAACTCTTTACTTGTCCCCCTTTTTGTTGTTCCGTTCTTGTTCTTGTTTGGGGCCGAGCGTCTGGTGAGGTCACCAGCTGTAAACTTCTGCGCTTAGTTTATCTAAACGTTTGAGTTATGTCGGTGGGTATGTGCGTTCCATAACGAGGCAATTTTTCGAGCTAGCTCACCAGTTTAGTTTCGGGAGCATGTTCATATTGTTGAATGATCACTTCTAAATCTTATCAATTTTTACCGTAGTCTGAAACTTTTTCCTCGATGCCTTCTTAAAAATATACGCTCTCCTAGAATACTTAACATTTGCACGATGAATATTTCTATTGACACTTTGAAAATGAAGTATTTTACGTTTTAAATTTCTGCGAACATAATTAAAACAGTTGTGACTATTTTCTCGTCTGAACTTTGGTAATAGAATGAGCTGTTAGTGAAAAATTCAGGCAAAAAATGTTTTATTTAAATATAGTCCGAGTACGAAAACGTGTGGACAGTTTTGATCATTAATTCTAATGTTCATTGGAACGTTCTTTATATTCATGCTCCAATTCTAGACGTAAAATGTGCCAAAATAGAGGCATTAACGCGGTTCAGTTCTGAACTGAACATATAACGAAGCGATGGTTTTTTATCAAATTGTTTTTATGTCCACTACTTCTTGGGTGCCCTCTCACTGCGAGTTATATACATAGCTGTAAGTTATGCTTAGTGATTTTCCTGGAGCTTATGTAAGTAACATTTTAGTGGAGAACTTCGCTGGTGAACGACGTTCTGTAGTCTATCTTTCCATTGCGATGTGCTAGCATTGCTGCCACCCATAATTATGTCAGCAAAATATTCCGTCGCTGTTTGAATGAGGGAAAGACTCTCTATCCTTTTTTATTCTAATAGCGCTTGCTTTTTCCAAATGATTTCTTTCGTCGGGGAACGCAGGCCAAACCTGAATCATAAGAATTAGCCTACAAAGAAAATAGTCATTAACCTTTTCTCCAAACTTTCAAGTCGGGTTAACGTTGTTACTGATGAATTTTTTTAGACCCCAAATGAAATTATGTCGTATGAGGCAAATTATTTGCGTACTCTTTGAGATGCTATCTTGTGTTTTATTCTAAGGTGCCTTATTGTCAACTCTTGTTGGCGCAGCTTGAATTTGTCGAGGTTGACAAAGCGCGTGTGCAACGTTTTCTCATTTTTATGAGTACGATAATCCTGCTTCCTATATTTTCTATCAGTTATGGAAATACAGAATAGCTTGTGTAGCGTTTGAATTAAAGGCATCTATTTGATTGTCCATAAATTATGTAATGGTTTACGATTCAGATACCCTACGTCGTGTTTAAATAAACGTTACGAAGAAGGGTACGTTTGGCCAACGATCACCTTCGCAAAAGATCCGCCATCAAAAATATATTATCGTCGATACGAACAGCATGCGCGAAGTTCTACTAACATCGCCCAGAACATCTCAACCAACGGTTTCTTCAGTACATCGAGAAGCGTCGCTTAAAAGCTACCCCACCTTTACACCCACTCTGGAGAACTCTGCGTTTCCCCCATCGTCTCGAAGGAGTTGTAGTGCTAGACACCTCAACTCTATCTCTCTTCATATAATTCAACTCTATTAGTAGACACTTAATGTTTGTTCATTCCGTATTAATACTTGTTAATTAATAGATGAGCGTAATCTAATTTAATTATCTGACGACACTTGCTATTTCCGGTAAATTATTAATGTAAAGAATCGTGAACCAGGACACGTATTTTCGGAGTCATAACAGCGTCCCCTGAGGCTGCCGGTCTGCGGGGCAGCGAGAGGGTTTGGCATTAGCGCCACCGATACTCTGAGTGCAGGACGTGTAGATGCCTCGCTGCCCTCGGGCATGCGAAGGCACTGGCATTATATTCTTTGGAGCCACTTTATTAAATTATCTATCAATCGCCAATCTGGAATTTGAGTGCAGATGAGTATAAATTCTTTCATGTGTCCACAATTACCATTCATTCCTGTTATCTTACGTGTAGGAATCAACGTTTGCTTACAGTGTACGGAGCATTATTCAGTATCTAGGATGTACGCGTAAATTCACATTATGTATTAGACAATATGTGTTTTGCTAACTAATTCGGTAACGAGGCCTCACCTCGATATGGGCTTTTTATAGATAAATTCCTGTCCATCGATTGTATTAACTATTTGAACCAGAAGTCATCGCTAAATTTCAAGTCATCATTTCCACTTTATATAACAAATTTAGAAGCCTGTTTATTTAATCCCTTGTATTTAGCCATCAAGAATAATCAGAAAATACGTCATCAGAAAGAAAATGACTTATAAATGCGATCTAAATTCTAACAACGAGGAAAATCATTAAGATGGTAGCTGGACGGAGAAATTTGAGTTTGCTGTAATATAAAATGATATATTTCGAATTACACAAGCACGAGTACATAACAATTATAAGAAGTGCTTCTAACTAACTTCTCAGTGAATTTATGTGCAGATTGTCTACATATGTGTACGTTGTGACGTCGCTCAAGTTCTATTACACGAGTAAATGGTTCCGACGGCCTCAATATCTGTAGTAATTGAAAGATTTATTCTCAGCAGTTATATAATTAAAAGCTATTGCTTTTTCCAGTGAAATCCTCCTCAAGGGATTACAGCTACTTTTTCTATTGGGAATTAGCACTCCCAGGGTGAACATGCGAGGTTTTTAGTTGAAAGTTAGGTAGGCCTTTTTTTGTTGAAATAGAATAAGTTTTTATTTTGTTACGCACCATCTTTTTCATTTCACTGCTGTCCGGATTTTCAGCACCGACTTACTTCCTTTCCAATTTATGTTACTTATTCAAAACTAATTATGTAGGGAACACCCCATGCGCAAGGAATCCGGGTTACCTCAAGTCCATACTAAATAGTCCCTTCGTCCTTTCTCTCTTTGGAACGCCTTTGTTGCGGTTAGGGTGGCTTAAATCTAATCTCATTGCGGTGAAATTTTCATTATTTTCAAGCTAACATAAGAGCTTGCCTGTTAGATTCATTGCTTTTGAAGCACTCCATGACTGTTGCCTTTCGAAGAGTCGCTTTGTTATTTCTGCACCCGAACCTACCGGTGAGCTTTCGGCATGCCGCCTAATTTCGTCCTGAAGAAATACGTCGGAGTCCGTTTTACCGGAGAAAGCGAGCTTGGAAAATAAGGGTGAGCCGTTCGTGCGCCAGGCGGATTAGTAGATTCACGAACTGTACCTTGATCGTGACCCAGCGCTGCTTTGGGGAATCATACGAGGATTTGGCCGTAGCTGCCATTATCCGCTCTTGTGTCCCCGCTGAGCCTGGTATGCCAATGCATGTATAGCAGGCATTGGGTATGCACGCGTCTCCCCTAATGATGTTTTGAGTTGGCTTGTGGCATTGTTCAGGAAACTGTGAAGCCTACATTTATAAGGGAATTGCTAGAGCGCGGCGAGTGTTCGTCCTAATTAATCCTCGTTCGTTCTGGTGTGCAGGTCAGAGTTCACTCGTAGGTTATAGCTTGTAAATACTTATTCAACTTGAATTCAAGCGGTTCAAATTCACCATTCTGATTGGACCTTTTAGATTTGGTTTGCAGGAACCGCAACTGTTTATAGTTTTTTCATGTATGAAGAACATTGATTCTTGGTTCTATTTATACTCCGTGTTTGCAGTACGCTTTCTCGCCTACGTAAATTCTTACCGGTAACTCTCTGCCGCGGATTATCTTTTGGGTTTGAATATTTAAAGAAAACAAAAAAAATGTTAATTGCGGATATATATTGTGTTGCATGCTAACGCCCTTTTTTCTCTTTCAACGTGAAAGTTTGAGAGTAAAAGCTTGATAATCGCTATTATTATTCCTATTGATTTCAGTTCTTGGAGATTGAGAAAATCTGTACGCTCAGCAAGTGTTTAGTGAGAGATAACAGTAGAGCATATTTTTCCTGAACAAGTTTTACGCTTGTTAACTTAAAAATCAAGCAAAGGCTCTAAAATTTATTTCGTTTGGAAATTATGAGCTAAAAATTGATGATTCCATTCTCTGAGAAGGGCGCCGGTCACCAGAGGCTGCTGGTAAAAACCGCGCCGGATTGCTGGTGAGCGCGCCACATTCAGGAGCTGACTGCGTTGCCCCGGTGAGGGCACGGCGGTGCGCCGATAGCCGCCGCGCTAGGCCGCTCATCTGCATATTCATGTGCACTCCAGCGCCCGTTCCAAATATTGACCACTTTTGTTGCTGATGATCCTTAGCGCTTCATGGCAGGCCTCATCGGGCTTGCCTGCATCACAGATATGCTGTTGGTAGCTACTCGTCTGCTCTTTAATAGGAGTTTGTACCTAATTTCACCTCCTTGTCGCTCAATGTAAATTGGTGTGAGAGTTACTATCTTTCCATCGAACGCTCTTCCTCTCCTTATTAGGATACAACTATTGTATCCTAGGGAATTAGCGCTCTTGGGGGAATATGTGTGAGGTCCCTAGCTGAGAGCTAGGTAGGCCTTCTTTTTGTTGTAATAAAGTGTTTGTTTTGCTATGGACCTACTTTCAGTTCACGGATGTCCAGTTTTTCAGCACCTACTACTTTCTTCTTTTAATTTTTATCTTGTTTCATGAACTTTCTCAACTTACTGTTGCTATACACTTTGTACATAGATTCCGCGTTCCCTTAACGTCATAATAAATGGTGCCTCCTTCCTCCTTCACTTTGAAAGACCTTTATTGTAATTAGGGAGGCTTGAACTAATTTCTAATGTAATCTTTGTATTTACGCACGCTTACTTTTCCTTTCTTCATTCTTTTTTGTGTAATCGACGTCCACTTATGTGTGTAAAGGTCAATTGATAATCAATATACATACTCTTGTTCATTTACGGTTGAGGAGCTGTATTTTACAAAGCTTGCAAAGGCAAGTGTACTCGGAGATCATTTCAGGCACATGGCGAATGTATTCATTGGTGCCCACTACAGCCGAAGTAATTCTGCTGTATTATTAGCGCGTATTTTTTGAAAAATTGTAGAACTGCTTTGGGTCAGAATGCATAACAACGATATTCATCTCCAAATTGATTTTATCGAGTTTTTGATAAACAGACTCTCCGCGATCGGGAGGGAGGATTACGAATTTGATGCCCAAAGTGCAGCTATTGACTTGTTACCAAAAAAAATTAATGAATTTGATTGTCTAGTACGTTACAATGTTTGTGCTGTATGTCTTACCATTGGAGGCTCTTGCATTACGTGTGTCAATTAATGTTATGCAGCTTGTGAGCCGCCATGAGCGAGATCTGGTATGCGGTTAGCTTCACAGCGCACGTCTGCTGTCTGAACATTCGCTCCGTTGTTACAAGCCTTATGACGCAAACACGACTGTGTTTTGTAGCTCATTTATGCACTGAATAATTTGCGTTCAATACTTTTCTCATGAATGAATTCTGCCTTCCCATTAACTTGGCGTCGTGTAAATGAGTACACTGTTGTAGATATTCGTTTATTGAGAAAGGATGACTCGTGTGAGATAACGTCAGAAATCAAGAGGCTGCACTTAGGTTACAAACTAAGTTCGTGTTTTGAATGTACTTATCTGATACGAGCTATATCTTGCGCGACTTTTGCTGATGCGCATTGCTTTTTTTGGCGCTGCCTTTTTGAAACTCAATTTCTGTCAATTAGTTGTGATATATTAGACCTTTCTCGGCATGATGCCTGTCTCATGCAGGTTTTATGGCTCATCCTATAAGGAGATCTCAACGTGATTAACCAGGTGACGCCAGTTGAACAACGTATACGAGGCTTTCTTTAAACTCTTAGTACTTATCCGTGTCGATTAGTCCAATAGACAAACGGAGAGACGCTGAAACGTAAATGAATCCGTAAGCGGTGCATGACTGCACTGTGTCCACGATAATATTTTGAAGAAGGTTAACGTTTTTGTTGATCTTATTGCCACAGTTCTGTCCTCAATGTCAGCACACTTCCATCGGAATAAAATATTATTTTTACTGGAGCTGTACTCTAAGCTAAACTGTTAAGATTAATGCATGCCAAGTTTTCTTTTGGATGCATCTTTTCTCTAGCTCCTCGAGTCTCTGAAAAAAGTTCTTTGACGTTATGCTTCAAATGAGTTGCACTTGAGACGACAGAAGGCTTTTTCACTTTGTATTTAGAGCATGCCATATTTTTTACGCCTCATTATCTAAAAATATAACATCGGACATTCAATTTCGGTCATGAAATAACGCGAAACCATTGAAAGGGAAGTTTTATGGTTTGAAGTCTTGCTTTTAAAGACAGTGAAGATGTAAAGCTTGAGGTAGGGAAGGGATATGCGATGCATTGATTCGCGAGTCATCGTAATTGATGGGCTCTGCTGGCTCCGCCGTCGCCTGCCTCTGTTGTTCGGAGTGCGGCTCTCCGTCCGTGTGACCATGCAAGTAAACCTTCATTTCTTCTACACCGCGACGCGTTAATTATGCGTGGAGATTTTCGTCTTGTGTTTTGAGTGTCAGTATCGCTCGTTTTTCCCACGATTGTTAAGTAGGGGAATTTCGCTGTCTCAATCAATCTTTCCGTAATACCCACTCACGTGATGCAACTATTGTATCACAGGGAATTAGGGCTCCTAAAATATGTGGTCTTAAGCTGAATGTTAGGTAGGCCTTCCTTTTGTTGAAATAATCGAATAGATTTTTTTTTGTTTCGTCGCGAACCATCCCGTTTCGATTCTCTGCTGTCTTGTTCTTCAGCGCCTGTAATTTCCTTCTTCAACTTTTTCTTGTTTCATAAACTTCCTTCAAAACTTACTCTTTCTAAGCGCAGGGAATCTTGTGTGGGGACCCACTTTGTGATTAGATTCCCCGTTCGCTGAACTCGTACTAAATAGTGCTTTCTTTTTTCATTTTTGTTTGGGTGACCTTTGTTGTGTATAGGGAGGCTTATTTAAAGTCATCTAAACTAAGAGTCGATGTTGCCGGTTATATTTAATTTTACAGAACAACTCAAGTGCATTAAATTAACTACCATACTTTTACAAACTTAAAAAATATCTCCAATGTCAGTTATTTCTCTCGCTTGTCATGCCCGTTCACTGTGTCACATCATTCAATTTTTATCAAGTGCTGAAAGTATACCGTAGTTGACCAGTTGTCGGTTCTCATGAAGGCGCTCCCTAGTTTACTTAATGAGGCACACCCAGACTCCTGTGAACTGTAGTCTCAAGTGATTTAACATGCTGTACTTTGTGTGTTGCGGAACAATTATGTGATCTGTGTCGAAGGAAAGGATATTTTCACTTGACAACGTTCTTTCTTCTTCGCGCACCTGCGCGATTTTTTAAATGTTTTCATTATTCCCACGAGAAAACCTGGAGGAGCTGAATATCTTCAGGCGTTGTTAGGTGCGTGTTTGCTAAGCGATCATTGAACACTTCATACGCGGTTCATTTTGACGAACGCTTGCCGGATGACTTTCGGCATTCGCCTACTGTTGTCGGGTCGTACGAAATTTTACTTCTTCAGCCATTTTAGTTCTCATCTACATATTTGCAAGCAGAGAAGATTGTTTTCAAGTAACGCTCTGCTAAAGTGTTATATACAGCACTAACGCCAAAGCCCTAGTCAATAACTAAATTATCGAGGAAGTAAGAACTATCTAAGATGTAATTTGGTTCATTAGCTGGCGGGATGTTATGTATCCTTGTCGACGAGATAAACTAGTTTTCAGTTTGCCTTATCAATTGAAAATGTTTAGTGCTCGGGAAAAGTTCTGTGCAAAGGATTGCTGTATTTGATGGCAGCTTGCTGTGAAATTACGCACGATATATACAGTAACAAATGTTATGAGACGGTAAGTAATCTTTAGATCACTCAATTCGTAGGGATTACTGACCGGCATCCTGGATGTTCCTCGAAGATACTTTTAACGTGAGAAAATTACGATTTAATATGTAAAGTGAAAAGTACCGAGTACGAACAATGCCTATAATTATGAAAACTGATTTGTATTTTCCCTGCAGGTATTGATCAAAACGGAAACGTTCACGTTTCACGCTCTCAAGAATGTGATGTGAAAATGTTTTTTCGTCGACACGTTAAATCGTATGGAACATGCTAGGTGTGTGAAAAGTCAGTTTGTTGGTATCAGGCATGAGAATTGTAAGCATTCTATGTTACTATTTGTACGTTTCTGCGTATCATGTACAGTTTCTCAGTTATGTATTTAAATGATTAAAAAGATAATTTAGTAATTTTGAAATTAGCTCGAATTAGAATAGTTAAAAGCGGCGCAAAGTGAACAACATAGATGATTATTTGGCCTGGAAAAAAGCTCATCAGGCATCTTTGAAGCATGTCTTTCTATACTAGAAGGATTTTAATGTTTTTTTATTGACATTTGATTTTTTCACCGTTATTAAAACAGTACGTTTTTTATAATACCGTTTGCAGTTGGCTTGATTGTAATGAAAAGTTTCTATTTGAACGGTTTCTTAAATTATTAAATCTGGACCATGAATATGTTGTGTACTTTGTTTATAATTCAAAAGGTCGTCTTCTCTTATCACGAATTATTTTTACGCTGACATAACGGTAAATAGTCACAAATTTTATTACACCAAATTCTGTCTTCCTTATTAATCAATAAGGAATTTTGCTGCCTTCACCCGCGGTAGGGAACGAAAATAATTATTAATTTCAGTGCGGACATGGCGGTATTTTAGTTCACATTATGGTGCGGTAGCGCAACTTTCTCAGATCATAGCTTCAGATAGCGATTATCGATGGTGTTGACCGTACTTCTCCGTTTTGCTCGAAACGAGCAGGTAATTAAGAGGCTCGTGGAAAAATATCAAAAGATTAACAACAAAGTGAAACTGCCAACACTCGCTATCGCTGGAAAATTTCAATTGGTATTTTGCTACTTTTAGACATTTAGAGCACGGAAATTAAATGAAAAAACCGCTGAAGGCACCCCGCAAGAATAGTTAATCAAAGTTATGTGGCAGATTTAGGTGGAAATCTCCATTTTATTGACATAAGTAGTGTCCAGATCGAATTGATTTTGCAACTGAAGATCCCCGGGGCACGAGTTCCCTTGTTACTGCGATGATACTTCTAGCAACGATTTTACGATGAATTTAAATGCGTAATATTTGGAAATACACTTAAATAATTGTTGACTTTGTTGATCGTAGGAGTCGCTTTTTTTTCTTGGCATGAACGAGCCTTCAATATTGATACATTTTTGAGGGAGTACGCCCAATAAACGCACCACACGGAGAAGGCGCTGTTCCCATTTCCTGGGATGTCAACTCGCTCCAACTCAACTGAGGGTAGCCCGCGTTACGCGTCGTGTGTGAGCGTCAGAAACAAGCGTGTGGTATATAGATGTCTGAAGAAATAAGAGTTTACTTTAAGACATGAAAATATCAGAATGTAATCGGACTACCTATTATTTCTTTGTGTAAAATATTCTTAAACAGGCAAAAAAGATGTTTAGTAGTGCTAGGAAAGATAAAAATGTATTCTCATTGTAAAACACATCCGGAATCCGTCATGGTGAGAGAGAGGTGAGCGTAAACAGAGGCGCAGGAGCAGCGCTAGCACCCGAGTCGAATGAGGTTTTTGCGAGTTTCTTGGCGACTCTCAAAAATTTGGATATCGATGTTTATAAACTGTGCAATGAGGGTAATGTGTTCTTGCGGGGTTCGTAGCTCTTTTCAGAGAAATAAGTCCCACTGGCCTAATAGGATTCCTCATTATAACTGTTGCGGTGTATTTGCTTGTTGACACGATTGTCCCAATGATGACAATCATGATAAAGTGAAATTTGTCTATGTGAGGGCCCGAGCTAAAGGTTAGGTAGGCTTTCTTTTTGTTGCAGTAGAATAGGATTTTGTTTTGTTACGGACCCCCTTTTTTTCGGTTCACTGCTGTCCTGTTTTTCAGCACCTTCCACTTCCTTCTTCAACTTTGATCTTGTTTCATAATCTTCTCTCCCAACTTACTGTTTCTATGCCCTTTCTGCGTAGATTCCGCGTTTCCTTAATTCCATACTAAATGGTGCCTTCCTCCTTCCTCTCTTTGGATCGCATTTGTTGCTGCGGGTAGGGAGGCTAAAACTAACGACTAATCTAATCTAGTGAAATTTGTTATTACATGCTCATCCAAATCAAATGGGCCTCCTGAGGAGAAGAACTCGTACCTTGTTGCTGCTGTTCTCAGCTCGCCTTGGTCTTTTTTTAAACGCATCGTGCCCTAAAGCTCGTAATATATTAATGTATTCAACTGAGCCGCTGAGGACTGTGGAACTCCTTTGACATGCATCTTTGCTCGCAGCTAGAAAGCCCCCGAACTGGGATTGCCTGGTCACCACTCAGCCCGGACTTCTGGTGTGCTAACGGTGCCGGAGGTTTTATCGAGAGCTCTGATCCGTATTGCTGCGCAGGAAATATACTTTTCTAGTATTCGCCATCCTGCCGTCGGATTTTCATCCGCTTCTCGAATATTATAAAATTGGCTCGCTCGTTGTTTCGCTGACCCCATGCTGGAAATCTAGTGCATCTTTAGTTAAACCGTCAGAGCTCAGTGATGCTACGGGTCCTGTGCTCCCTGGGACCGTGTTGTACAAGCGCAGATCCGCTCAGGGCCGCACAATAGCGAGGCACCATATTTCTTGATCTGAAGTCGCCCTGTGAAGTCGCGGGTCAATTGTAAGTTTGCTGAGATAATTAAGCATTTTTGTTCCTAGACACCGAAAATGAGTTGTACCTGCCAAATTCGAAATACAATTCCGCTGATCGTTTTTCGAAAAGGATATGAAACGTACTAATTTCTGTCACTTTTAAGTATTTGTTATTGAATTACGATACCATGCAGTACATTTGCAGGTCGTCTGATCACCCATCGTGCGATTAAAATTCGAGCTGCTAAATCAAAACTCAAACTTCTTTCTTGGCTTATGATTTATAGCTGTATCAAATTTGCCCCATTTTTATTCTTGTTATGCATTACGGATCGTTAATCTTTCGACCAAATTTTGTTGTTATTGAGACAGTAGATCAATTCTCTGCGAAAAGCTCCGTTACATCCGTCAGTGGGACGCTTGGTCTATGTTCCATTGCTTTCCCCCCGCCACCCTGCAGCCCTGTGATTTTATTGAGTGCAAGGAAGGTTGTTGCTTAGGAATTTTCGCCGAGCAGTGAACATTACAACAAGAAGATTTCACCTTTTTTTTTAGCGTTGAGCGTATTTTGTACAGTTATTTTATCTCCATTAGTCTTCTTGTTTATAATCTTCCAATTAGTTGGAAAATAATAGATTAGCTAGAGTAGTGTCAACTTCAGAAGCCAACACTACCCATGTCAGGTTGAGGAAGTTGACTCTACCAATGTCAACTTAAGGAAGTTGACACTACCCATGTCAACGGAGGAAGTTGATATCGAGCGCGTCTGCGCGAAGGCGCTGACTGTTGAATACTTGGCACTATGTGCGCCGTAATGCCACCAGGCGGGTCAGCCGTAACCGCATAACGGTGGGACGTGCAGCCTCATTGATAAAATCTGCCTTTATTGTCTCGGAGAATGCCAGAAAAAGTGAGCTATTGTTCTCTCCACGGCCAAGGTAGTAGCGGAATGACATGCTATCTCTTCATTTTATCTCTGCGGTGTCCGTGTGTTGCTGTTCATGACGCGTTAAAGAACCATTTAAAATGATAAATGCCTTCTGCCTTGCTGATGTATGGTGCATTAATCTACTCTGGTCCATCACAAGCACTAACACAGAAATACGGTAGGCCAA
The DNA here is from genome assembly GCA_014220935.1 of Platorchestia sp. MABIK. Taxonomy (NCBI): domain Eukaryota; kingdom Metazoa; phylum Arthropoda; class Malacostraca; order Amphipoda; family Talitridae; genus Platorchestia; species Platorchestia sp. MABIK. Next base: position 17,140 of record JACJUY010004328.1, read on the forward strand.
GGTGTCTTTTTTTTTGTACTAATGTATCTTAGTGTAGTTGGTCGAAGGGCCGATGTTCAGGTTTCATTTTTATGATGAGGTATTTTTTCAGATTTTTCTCTATAATAATCCTCAAATGAGTTGAAAAAAAATTGGTTAACTTCGGTAGTTGAAAAACAATTAACTCAGATCATCTACAGTAAAGAGACTTCTTCCTGTAGTTTACACTACCAAGTTAATTATCTTTCGACTAACTTGAAAAGTATCACCCATGATTTTTGATATGTAGAATTTTTTCGTATGGTATCTATTTAAACTCATTTTTGCTCGCTGCAATATTTCATTTTATTTTCAAATTTTTCGTTATCCTTATTATTTAATTCTTAGGCTAGCAATTTAAAAAGTTCAGATAGAACTGAGATCTTGCTATGACTTGCTCTTGCCCCAGTCCTTCGGGCAGTAAAGGTTCTGAGAGGGACGCAATTTGGAATTTAGAATTTTTTTTACCGAATTACTTTTCGTGTTTTTCGGCGTAAATTAAAGAAATTGTTGTATCCTCGCAATTCTGAAAATCGCATTCAAGCTTTTAAATTAGCTGCACTGTATTTCCGAGAAACGGGTAAACGAGAACTATTATGTCAAGTGGTCTTCCGATATCATTTTGTAATACTCTGGTCCATGTAACAAAGTTTTAAATTGAATTCTAATTTTGTTACTTTGGAATAGCGTCATTAGCTCATTTAATGGAGTGTAAATTATTTATAGTAATGGGTTCTTGGGGAAAGCTTCTCAATTTCGACGTTTCTCTCGATATACTTCAAATGTGCCTAATTCATGTTGAGAATTCGATTGTACACATATTGAATAACAGACTCAAAAGCGAATAAACTTTCACCATGTCACGCGTTCGATTCCGATTATCAGGGGAAATATGTCAAGTCGAAATTTTTCCTTGTTGAATTTCATCTGTTATTCAGGCATTCCTGTTAGTTTAGAGAGCGGTGCTTATTATTTGTTTAGATTTACTCAGCTAGTCATCTCTTTTGCTAGTTTGAAAATTACATTGGTTATACAAAATAATTCAGCGTGTGAATGTAATTTTTTAGTTCGCATATTCTAATATTTTATCTGTGCGCTGAAAAAGATTGCGCTGTCGTTGCCCTTGTTACCTAATTTAGACCACAGGTTTCATTTAATTTAAATACTTCATTATCTTTTCGTTATGACAGTATCTACACAAAGCTCAAATCTGTCTGGTTTCATTTTGAATTCAGTGTAAGGATTGAAATCCCATTTGTCAGTTTAATTTAATTCAATCCCTATATTGCCAATTCCTTTACAGATCCTTTCAAGGGGTTATGTCTCCTGTAACCAAGGGAATTGGCTCTTCCAGGGGGAGAATGTGACGTTCCGAGTTGAGTGTGAGGTAGGCCTTATTTTTGATGGAAAGTGTTCTTTGTTTCGACACGGACGATCTTTTTTTGATTCAGTGCTGTCATGTTTTTCAGCCCCTCTGACTTACTTCTCTTACATACTTTTATCTTATTTCATAGCCTTCCTTCTTAACTTACTGTTCCTATGCGCACGGGATCTTGTGCGGCAACACACTTTGTGCATAGGTTCCGCATTTCCTTAACTCCATGCTAAATGGTGCCTTCATCCTTACTCTCTTTGAACATCTTCGTTGTGGCAAGAGAGTCTAAAGCTAACTTGAAATAAATAAATTCTTAACAGAAATACGTTAAACTGAAATTCGAGGTTAACGCTTGCTCGGAGTACAGGTTTTGTTTCTCTCGAGGTTCGTGCCCATCTTTCACATCGCGTCTGTCACGAGTTCCGCAAGGAAACTTTCACTGAACATAAACTCAGAGTTTGAATGTATTTGGTTGGAGCAGTGAGTTCACTGGCGTACGTTTTGGACTGTGAACCCTCATTTGTGTCAAATGGTTGTGATAAATCCAGCTGTCGTGGAGCATTAGTCCTTTACTGGCAAGCCACGCAAGAACGCTTCAAATTAGGTGCCAAGACCTAACTGATATTCATCAGTCATGCCTTTCAGTCCCGTCGAGTTCGCCACGCTGCTTCTCGCATACAGATTTGATGTGATATACGTACACCGTGTCATGAGGTGGCGGTGTCTGCTGTTCGGGAAAGCCGTCTGGGGTGCAATGTTTCTCGCTAAGTATCTTAGTTGAGGTGGAATTCTTCATGAAAATTTAGTCTTTTCTTCATCCAATCGCGCACATCTGATTGACTTTCGCTCAACATATTACGATCTTTTTCTTTGTTGCATTGGATGGATGATAATATAAGCTCTTAAGTATTTGACCTTATTTATTCAGAAATCAGTTGAAGTTTTTTGATAGCTGTTTTTTTTTGCCTTGCACAGTTTCTGTTAAGATTATTCAGCATATTATTTTTGAATTCTCTCACGTATATATCTTCTTCGGCATTGTGCGCTCTGCTATTTTCGAGGTTTTCCTAGAAGGAACGTCTGAGATTACTTTTACCACTTTTGAGCTCTCGCGTTTTGATGTTGCTGGCCGGACAAAGTGGGCCGAGAGTAGTGGCCTGCAGAGTCTCCAGCCCGGCTTCTCTGGGCCTCGACCCTCACATCAAAGGCGAGGGGACGCGTGAGGACTTGACTGAGAGCCCACACTACTGCGCCTTCATGTCCTCCCTCCAACTTCAGATCCCGTTTGAAGAAATTGTCCTCATTCCGAGATCCCGTCGTTTTTTTTGAACGACAAGGCTTACGACGTCATATTTTGTAGTCGTTTAGCAGTCGTGCTGCCCTGAACTGCTTCATGAATGCCGTTCCAGGGGAAAAATGTGAGGTCCCGAGCTAAAGATTGGATAGGGCTTCTCTTTGTTGAAATAAACTAGGTTATTTTTGTTTAGTTACTGGTAATTATTTTCGGTTCACTGCTGTTCTTTCTTTCAGCACCTATGTTCCTCAGGGAAATGCAATATTATTGTATCTATGAAAATTAGCGCTCTTAGGAAGATGTGAGATCCCGTGTAAGTTCGTTAGGCCATGCTTTTGTGTTGAAATAAAATTGATTTTGGTTTTGTTGTGGACATTTTTCTGGGTTCACTTCTTTCCTGTTTTTCCACCCCTGTTATTTTATTCTTCAATTTTTATCTTATTAAACAAACTTACTCCCTAACTTGCTGTTTCTGTGCGAGGGGAATATTGTGAGGGAACACACTTTGTGTATGGATTCCCCGTTTTCTTAATTAAACTGAACTAAATGGCAATTCGTTCCTCCCTTTCTTTGGAACCCCTCATGGGAATGAAACTGTTGTTTCTATGGGAATTAGCTGTACCAAGAGGAATATGTGAGGTCACGAGCTAAAGGTAAGGTAGGCTTCTTCTTTTGTTAAAGACCATCTTCTTTTCGGTTCGCTGCTGTCCTGTTTTTCAGCACCTACACTACTTTCTTCGCCAAATTTCATCTTGTTTCATAAACTTCTTTCTCAATTTACTGTTTTTACGCACCTTATGCAAAACTTTCGCGCTTCTTCAAGTTAATACTAAATGGTGCCTTTTCCTTTCTCTCTTAGGAACGCATTTGTCACGGTTAGGGAGGCCCAAACTAACTTGTGATTTCATCTAAAAACCTGCTAATTAATACACAGGATACTTCACGCCGTCAGTCGCGTATGCTCTGTCGTCTAGTGTTCAATTCTTCGTAGTGAAGCGTTTATAGTCAAGTATATAAAAAATTTAGTAGAAGATCTTTTTCTGAGATTCGATTTAATTTTCTTTCGAAGTATGTTACGTAATTTTATTCATACTCAAGCAGGTTATAGAATTTCTTGTGAAAGTGTTGAGAAGTTATTCAAGTCTCTGCATTTGTGTAAATCAGTGCTTTTTTTAGGAGGGAGGCAGGAGTGTTCTTTTTGTTTTTGGTAAATATTTTACGTGACAGCGGCACTAAGTTGTTTTAGAAATTCAAACCATTTTAAATATTTTAGTTCGTTTGAACGTATCTGTTAGTGTGCATTAACACAGTGGAAATCATTTAGAAATGCTAGCAGCAAATTAAAACAGTCTGATGTAATTATATATGGGTGCAATTATTTCTATCGTGTCTGACATGTGTCGTGATAGTGCGTTCTCACGTTCTTCCTACACTCATTGATATTGTGTGCGGCATGTATCCCAGTGTTTCATGGATGTTCAATAATGGACAGCTTGCTTGTCTCAAGTTTTCCTTCTTGTAACTGTAACTGTTGCTTTTATAGGCTTGATGGATTGTGATAGACGAGCAACCATCAGATGGTATGGCTTGGGGTCTCGTAATGAGCCAACTAATCTCATTTAGCTTAGATTTATTAGTACTTAACATTGCAGCTGAAATTGTTAAGGTGCGTGGCTCTGTGTGAACTGGTTCGAGACCGCCGAGGATCAAACTTGATGGAATTGTTCCTGTTTGACTTTACGTTCATCTTGACTCAATCGTCATCTAATTGATTTCTTCTATCTTTTATTGGGCACGTACATTTTACTTGACCGCTTTCCTGATGTCCTTTGCAGTATGCAGTGCAGAGATGGTATGTTCGCTCTTCAATGTTACATGGCCTCCACCTGCTGCGCGCACAAATTGTCAACATAACTATCAGGGCTCCGTCCTGCGCCTGGCTGGGTGACATGTCCATAGATCCAGCTCCTATTGCAGTCTTCCTCCACGGGAGTGCGTTCTGTTCTGTGCAAAGTTTGACTGTCGAGCTTTTGAAATCCCGTGTCTGCAAGCCGCAGTTGTATACTATGTCAGTTATTATTTTTGATTTAAAAAATTACACGGTCCCCTAGAAAATCGTTCTAAAAGTTGCTTGTTCATTTTTATGGATACATACCTTTGCATCTATGTATACATGCGTTTGTCCCGTAGAAAAAATAAAACGCTTTCGATTCGATGCTCGCAAAATTGATTCATACACATGAGGAGAGACTTATCGTTTCTATTGTCATAGACGAATAATATTGACTTGTGGAAAACAATGAGATTGTTGAACATATTTTCATGGCCATTGCAATGGGACAAAAGTTTCGCAACCGATGCATTTGCCAAATTCTATTGGGACGTGCGTTCAGTAAACTGTGACAGAGTTCTGGTAAAGTTTATTTTAAAATTTTCCGTTTTTAAGAAGGAGAGGAGGAATAAAATAAAAAAGTCATGTGCAATCCAAAATTAGAAAAAAAAACACTTTTCCGAGTTCAAAAAGTGTATGAAAGTTTTTTAATCAAATTATCTTTAGTAACTAATTACGCCCATTTGTGATAAAATGCAAAGTATAGTTCGTGCTGTCATTGCTCTGATAACCTAAAATCACTGCATTTCCGTCCTCAGTCTGCATCAATTGAAGTATGTGGAGCGTATATCCAACGAGACTTGCGAGGGACAACAGCGCGACCGAGCAGAATGTCGGCTTTTTGCTCCGCATGAACCCGCTCGTGACTCTTGCTGTCATCAGCAAAGTCAACTGTAGATGATTCGACATTTTTAGCAAACTCGTTGATATTATACTGTTCGCGGTGCTTTAATAGTTAATCTCACCAATCTAAAAGGGCTTCTGTAAGTTCATTTTATACTACGTACATCATGTGCGTGAGCGCGAATATGAACCTTCTTACGGATATAATATGGAAAATTTGTTCGTTTGGTAGGTTTTATTCAAGTTTATATGACATGAAATTGAATTTAGGGACAACTCTTGGTTGCATAGTATACTTTGAAAACTGCGTCAAAATTATCTCTCAACAGTGTTGGCAGGAGAGTATTACCGTTTGAAAATACTACATCATGCGTTATGCGCTGCGCAGCTTCGAGTCCAACTTCAAATGTCTCCAGTGCAGTTCTACAAGTGCTAGAGCCGCTATAAAGATCGTGTTGAATTAATGCTTACGAGAAATGCTTCAATTTAACCAAGTGGAAAAATGGGCCTTGACGTATAATTTGTGCATCGTAAGTATTTTCTGAGAGCTCATAGAGTTACTGCGGAGAAAATTGAAGAATGATTCATTTCAAATACGAGATGGAGAGGCGGTCAATGCTTCTAAGTCTTCGTCTCGTAACTCCTGTGAAACCTTACTCCGTAGTGAAGCGGATGTGATGATTAGTTCCTGAGCCTTCCAGGCTTGATCTGACGTTGAAGAATATCTCCGATGAGCCTCATTGCTTATGATCGTCGCGGCTTCGCTATCACCCTTGTCTTTTCGCGTTGATGCTCTTGTGAATGGCTTCTGATCTCCCTTTTGAAGGCAAGCATTCATTTTTACAATAGCTGTCTTCCTTTGGCTCATTATAATGTATAACAAACACTTTTGATTGATGGACGTTGGTACTCAAAAACTCATGAAGACTTCCAATGAGTTTATTTCGTATCATTAGTAATGCATTTTCAGTTCTGTGTAATCGAGTGCTTGTTTCGTTCAATATTTTTTTTCGATACTTGGGTTGAGATGAAGTTTTCGCAGCATATTATATGCCATCTATGTGCATTTTCCCTGCTCTCGAGGTTTCTTTAAGCACAGCTCGAGGCCGAAGCGTCCATGCAATACATTCGGCCAGTTTTCGGAACAGATAGGTTCCTCGGTAAAAACTATTATAATGATCTCTCGTGCGTGTGTATGATTTGGTATCATTTATATTACAGCAAACTCAAATTGCATCGTTCA